>WEIS01021054.1:0-34239 GCA_013389965.1 Todus mexicanus | reverse complement strand
TTTTCTGATTGAACGCAGGGCCACATGACTAAATTCTGCCCTTTCTCTCACACCCATGCAACTAAAATGAAATAAAAGGCCACTTTCAGCCCTGAGATCCACAAACACTGAGAGGTACAGCTCCGCTGAACTTGATTAGCACTGGAGCTGTGCAAATATAATCCAGCACAGCACCAGAAACTATTTTAACATGCTCTGCATAGTTTGAAGGCAAACATGGCTCTGTGGCTCTGAGAAATGTAGGCAATCGAGTCCATCACTCTGGTACAAACTTGGCTGCAGCTTCCAGAAGTCTACGGAAAATCATTTTTACTACACCCCTAATGTGTAGAGCTCTACAAGACTGATATTTCCAGGTTCTTACAGCTTACTCTTTACACAGAGATACCTGTTTTTCACAGGGACCATAATCTAGGAGCTCTTGTTGATTTTAAGCAGTGGTTAGTGCTTCTGGAAAAACTTCTTAGGTAGTGGGTTTCAGTCTAGGTGGTCAGACTGTCAGCTTCTTTCCCCTTTGTTTGTAGAAATATTTCTCCAGGAATTATTTAAAACAAGCAAACAAAAAACCCAATCCTGAACCAAAACCAACCAACCAATCAAACAAAAAAACTCAAACAAAAAACCACCACAAACCCAAGCAGGAAATACTAAGACAATTTGGGGGCTCTATCTGCATGATGTACAGGGACACTGCAGATGTTTGTCATGTGCTTTGCTAGCTGTTCACCAACCTACCAATCCTCGCCCAAAGAAAAAATCCGAAGCAAACAAGAAAAAGCATTAAGGTTTCCTACCTCCTTGACTGCCTCCAGAAATAGAAGTGGTTACTCATAGAGGATATGCAAGAGTGGTTTCAGGTAGCTTTCCACAGGAAAGAAGAGGTATTTTCCAACCTACTTCTTTTAGCTACCTTCAGTCACAGAAGGGGGGGACCCAGAGCTAGGTTTTCCACCTGTGTCAAGTGGCCCCACACCAGCATGGCCAGACCCTGCTGCTGCCCTTCCTCCCTGCAGAAGGAGCCTGTACATAGTATTGTTTCCCAAAGTGCCTAACCTGCACCTAATACTTAGAATAAATTTTTAAAAATCAACTCTAAAGTGGAAATTAAGCACAGGAGATACCTTTTCTTAGCCTTTTCTAGATGCAGACTCAAAGGCTTCCCATGAAAAATTAGAGAAAAGTCATGAAGAGGTTTTTGGTGATGAAGCTATTGTGATCTTTATAGCCTGAGTAATTGAAAGGGGCTAGCTAGACATTTTCAAGATTTTTATAGAAAGATATAATTATGGCATAAAGCTAGTATTGGTATCATGTAATCTTTCATTAGGTAATTCTGAAGGCACTGTACTGTGACTTTAAATAGCATAGAACTATCTATGACTGTAATACAGAACACTAATAAGTAATATGCTATGACAGCAGAGCCTATGTATTTTGGAAACAAATGTGAAAGCAGTGGAAAACTTCACTTTCCTAAATTAACTCTGATTTCCAGATTTTGGTACTGAACTTCTGAATCATTGTATTTGAATAATATTAGGGTTTTGGCATCTAATACCCTGCTTTAGGGTAGGTTTATCAAGTGTCTAATGAAGCAGTGTGTTCATCTCTTTTGTCTTCTGGGTGAGGACTCTTTTATTACAGTGTAGTATCTTTTTGTTTTAATGCTGCTCTGCAGTGGATTGCCAGCTCATTAATTTTTCTGCTATAACACCCAAATCCCTTTGCTGATCAGTGTGCTGGATGATTGATTCCCTGCTCCCAGACTAATTTTTTACATTGGACTGCATTTACCATCTGGTAGATAAATCACCCAAAACACTCAAATTCGGAGTCTGGTTCCAGTGATCCTCTTTGTTTGCTCAGCCAGAAGCACAAATATCACTTGCAAATGTGGAGATTGTGTTCTCTCACCTGGATAACTCTTCTATATTACAGACAGAGGTTTTAACCAAGAGCGTTGAGATAGCAATAAACCTCTTCTCACTTTAAAAAAATAATAATAAAAAATTAGGCAGCTGGTTTTTGTGTTTTATTAACCAAAATTTTAGTTTCTTCTCTACCATAGCCCACTTGTTTCTGACATGAAAAAGTATTTCTTACAGCTCAGAACCAATTTTTCACATTTCAAACACATATAACAATTTTCATAGACACTTTCTGTAGCTGTAAATATCCGTGCAAGCAAAAAAAAGGACATCTTTTGCAGTTAAATAGAAAAGAAATACAATGAAATAAATCGCCTTCCCAACCCATTTTTTCTATGACAAAAAAAATTCTATAAACTCAACAAGAGCCTGTCTAGTTTATTTTCACTTTTATAACCTTGAAATGATGCTTCCATAAAATTATTGTTCCAATCAAGATGAGAAAAAGGAACTCTGCCTCACAGAATTGTCAAGGTAAATTCTGAGAGATGTGGAGGATCAGGGAAAAGCTGCTGGAGGGACAGGGCTCTTTAGGAACACGACAGTTCATCTGCCCACCACTGCGCGCGGCAGGCCTGCTTTGGGGGCAGGTCTCTTTTCTTACCCTATCTAAGGATTTTCTGCTGCTCTCCTCTAACCCAGAGAACCCATTCAGCACAAAACACTGACCTCTGCCTCTCCCAGAGGGATCAGATAAAGACAACACACAATCACAGTCAATAGTAATTAGCAAAATGTAAACATTTAATTAGATCAATGCTTCCCTGAGTTTTAGAGCAAGGAACTGCTATCCAGCCACAATTTCTTATCAAACTTTCTATGGAAATACCTCTTGAAAACACTGTTTGAGCTGTGTCCATCAAACAACTAAAGACTTTATACCTTGTTCTTGTGTTTTATGGATATCCTTAAGGACTGAAATTCATGTTTTCAAAAGCACTCACTCGTTCTGAATGCCTAGACTATTTGGGGCATTTTCTGCCTGTGCACTGACACCTTTGCCTAGTCCACAGCTGAAGCTTTTATGCTGCTTTTGTTAAGATTCTTGCGTGCTTTAAAATCTGGGAGGAAATTTAGCAACCTCTGCAAATGTTGCTTATCCAATCACTCACTCTTTGTATATGATTCACATGTGAAACTGCATGTGAAACAGTCTCTGAATAGGAAAGCAAGTAGAACTCTTGTAAGGTACAACAAACTCCTCTGTATGCTTCAAGTTTAAGCAACAGAGCACTTGCTCACCCGCGGCTGATATATGTGCGTTTATAGGTTTTCTACAGTGACACACAAGTAGATGTGACAGCATCACTTCATCGGGGGCTATGTGCTTCCTCTTCCATCACCATATGCAGTGCTCACGAGTTAGTGAGTGAGATCAGTTAAGCACTTCTTGAAGCAGGATCTTTTTGGTCAGTAGTAGGTGAATGCTGAAATGTGTCCAACTTCTGCAGCTGGGCAGAAATGTGCCAGTCTGGGAGGTAATCAGGGCTGGATCTGAGGTGAAGCAATTTGAGCTCCTAAAGTTGGGTGTTTCATGTTCATCTCCAATACACTATGGTGATCGAGGGCAGATTAACCAGAGTTTGCACAGATCCACCTCTCTGGCTCACCCGGCTGCTCCCATCCACCCCATCTGCTTCCACATTGATGCTGTGAGATTGGTGTGAGGCAGAGAAGATGCCTCAAGGGCTTTCTTTGAGGAACCCGGCTGTTGCCTACCAGCAAGTAGGCAGCTGGAATGAGGCTGCCTATAGAGGTCTTATGGCCAGGCAGAGCCAGATTTCAGGGGGATCTGGTCTCCAGACCAGACCTGAAAAGAACTATTTCATGGCTTGAATATCCTTTTGTCTGTTTGCCAAGAACATCGTACCTGTCTTCTTCTGCTGCACCCCAAGGGATGCTCTATGTGTTTTACCTATTCCAGACATCCATGAGAGCAAGGTCTCAGCTTGGCAGAAATGTAGCCGGCAGCTACTGAGAAACCAGCTCGCTTCAGAAAAATTACTGATATTTCTGTCTTGTTCCTGATTTTCTTCTCTTTCATTTTCCCATGTTTTCCTGCTGGTCTTAATTAACACTATTTTTGAAGCGTGGATGAGGATCCTGCCAGCTTCAACACGGTTATATAATGTGATTCGAAACTGTAATTGCAACTAAATTTATTTTTATAATACTAAGTCAAAAGAGAGGTATTACAAGGATTTAATTTTATTTTGAACCAGATCCTTTAAATACTGTTGCTGTAACATATAATCTATTATCAGACAAGTCCTGTCTTTTCAGTCCTTAGAAATTGTCTACTGTAATGAGAATTTAAATTATCCTGAAATAAATCCCGATTTGCTAGTCAAACACCGCCTCCCCACTAACTGCACTATGACCAATGAGGCAGTTTTAGAGCAACTTAAAGAAATTGAACATTGATATCAGTGTAACATTAAATTGCTTTTTTAAACGGAGAAATTCACATCAGCAATAGACACGCAAATGCAAGCAGAGCCTGCTCTGGCTCTCACCTCCCAGCCAGCCAGGTCTGGCCACATAACCAGGTCAGTAAGAACAGAAGTTTTTTTGGTACTCTTCTAGCAAGGACCTTCACTGGCATCATGCTCCCCACTCCAAATAAGACAAAAGTTCCCTGATAAGAATCTTTAAGAGAAAAAAATGACCTGATATTTTTCCTTTTTAAAAATAAGCAAACAAATAAACAAAAGGACATATGACCCATAAATCCCAAATATTTAAGCAACTAATGGCACCTCTAGGTATCTGCCTAATAATACAAGATGAAATTATTTTGCTCTCAGATTCCCTTGCAGCCATCTGTGAACTAAACCAGAACTGAAGATACACTGTAGCTGTTCATCAGGACAAAAGGACAGATTTAAGATTCTCCACTAGACTTTAATTTCATCAGATCACATTTTTGATTGCTGAACTTACTCCTAACCTGATTTTGTCTGTATCTTGTTATCTTCTTTTAGGAAGAAAAATATCACACAAAGAAGACCCATTTTGCCAATAAATGGTTTCATTAAATAAAATTTACTATGGATTGATCTGATCAAACAAGCCCTTCTCTACACACTGAGGAGCTTCACAAAATACAACTCCACCCTCTCACACTTTTTCTCTCTTTTTTTTCTGTATTTCTGAACTGTTAGAATTTCAAGATGATCTAAGAATAAACTACCGCAGTTAGAGATGCCTGTTTACTTTATAGCATATTATTTAATTATAATTTTCTTCTTATCTAAATCTATCCTTGGGATAGAATGAGTTTTTAAAGAACAGCATATACAGAATTTCCTTGGTCATCAGCTCTATTGAATATTACAGACTGCTTAGAAAAAGACAGGCTTCCAGCTCAAAAATGCCAACATGTCCTCTACCTCCACTTCGGTTCCACAGCACCTGTAAGGACTTATCAAGGAGGATAAGCAGCAGTCCAGAGTCAGAAGAATAGATCCCTTTTCAACATCTCTGGTGCTCAGCATTTTTTCTTCCCCAAATGTTACAGTTACTGTTATTCTGGGAACTACTGCCACTACTGCTTTGTGGACACTCACTGAAGTCTGACCACAGGCAGGAAAAGTCACAAGCACTTTCAGTTGACAGATCAATGGTGGAACGTGATAATCTCTTTATAGGAAAAGGGTAAATTGAGCCTCCTGTCGATATCTGTGGGATTCTCTGTCTTCGTATTTCTCTACTCAAAGACCTTGACCACAGCTTCTTTTTTTTCAACTCCAAGTAAATATTAACTCTCCCCTTTATCCAGTCTACTGCCAATTCTAGAAGAAAACCAGCAGGCTGTAAGTACAAAATACTTACTCTTACAGCAACTGCAAGAAAAGGCTCAGACTTTTTGTATTCCCTTTAATTATGGGAATTATCAGAGCGGTCTTGGTACAGAAAGAATGTTTCCTTGGCAATATTTTATATGATAAACATAGCTCCTCTTTTCCCCTTTTCAAAAAAAAAAAATTATAAAGAAATTGGATTGAATCCAGTTCCTTCAGTTAAGCCTTGAATGCTCCATCATGCTACCAGTTCCCACTACTGACAATGATGGAGTGACACCTGTTACAAGATGATTTTCTGCTATTCTGACACTTTCAATTTTGCTTTAATTACCTCTCAGCTCTTTGATCAGCATAAGAATCTGTACTGCAAGGACATTTCGTGTCTAGGTAATTACACTAAAGGGAAACGAGTATGTGCATGTTACTGCCCGAGTTTTAATTTCTCCTTTTAATAACTGTTTTTACTTTTTACTTATAGCTGATTTATATTCATGCCTTAAAGTGATACGTAACCTGACTGAGTTTAGATTATTTACTTCAGAAGTTCGATTTGTACAACCACATATCACAGTTCATTTGGCTTGACTGTTATAATTCATTTACGAGAATAGAAGTCATAGTATCTCAGATAAAACAAGCAATTATTCTAGTCCCATCTGCCATTTCAGATCAAGTTTATCTAAGCAAACATAAAAAGATGTGTACTTCTTACAATAGTTAGGCTAATTGACCTGAACCCGCACCTCTCTTCCATCCCCTGCTTTTACATTCTTGCCAACGTGGCTTCATATCTTTACTACAAATTGTTTTGACCTTGTGTAACTTAGAATGGCATACAAAAAAAAAGCCAACACCAAACAAAACAAAACAACAACAAAAAAACACAGAAAAAAAAAAACAACCAACAAAAAACCCAAATCCTTATCCACTTAATCTTCAGAAAACCACAAAGGGTATGTCTGTTCCAGCTGATAAGCACTGATGAAAGCCAGTCTTGAGGCCACATCTCATTCTGGTTCAGAGAGTCCCCACTGAGCTCAGGCAGAAACCAAGAGTGAGCTCCAGAGATCAGCGGTGCCTGAGGTTTATATCCTCCCAAACCTACGTTCATGTCTGGATTGCGCACAGGCAGGATTAAGGGACCTACATGCTTGTGTTCAGCTCTTCCCCGTCACAGCAGGGACAGTCTGGACCCAAGCTTCAAACAACTAGCCTTGAGCAACCTGGTCTAGTGGGAGGTGTCCCTGCCTGTGGCACAGGGGTTGGAACTAGATGATCTTTAAGGTCCCTTCCAACCCAAACCATTCTCTGATTCTATGCATAGACAAGCCTAGAGAGAGAAAGAGTGCTTCACTTTTTCTTCATTAAGTGGCTTTTGTCTTAACCCCTGAGGGGTTTTTTCTATCTTATTTTCTCCCCCTGGTTCAGCCTGAGACAGTGTTGGGGGGAGTGATAAAGCTGTTTGGTGGGCACCTGGCACCCAGCCAAGGACAAACCACCACAACCAGATGTGAGTGGCTTTAGACCCCTTCTTATCCTAAGGAAAAAGGTGAAGTTTTCAGCTACAACAGCTCATGAATAATAGGTAACATGCCTTAAAGTAGTGACACTTCATCCTGCTTTGAACCCTAAAGCTGTAATTTGCCAATAAATATAGAGGGCATTAAGTGTGTCTTCTCCTCAGTGGTGACATATCTTGGGTGATTCTGAGAAACAAACCCTTGCAAAAGTGATTGAATGATCATCTCCCTAGGAAACACGTTTCCTTAGGCACCAAGAGCTTGTGCCCTGAATGTTGTGTTTCTAACCCTACCATTGTCTTGTTCATTTAGGGGTTTAGTGCTTTTCAAATTCTCAATGTCTCATTCTGCAACTATCAAACCTTTCTGGAAAGAAGCAAAGGCAAGGGCAATGTTGAAGCAGAGATGGTGTCCCACCGAGGCAAAGCATTCCACATACTCCACTGGTTTGGTTTGGCCCCTGTGACCTCATATTTTGCCATTTCCCACCATCCTCACAAACGGTCAAGCACTGAACAAGAGCGCACCACTGGTGGCCCTCACACAAAATGTAGAACATACGTTCTTAATTTCTAGTCCTGGATTACAGCAGGTACACGTGTTACATGCACTACATCAAAGTGGTACACAGACAAGACTCCAGCAGGTAATTTTGTTCTTGAAACATGCATGCAATGTCTCTTCTGCTAGCTGTAGTAAGCTTGGAGGATCCCTGCGACAGGATCTGGAGGACAGACTCAAAGGCATCTAACAAAGTAATGGAAACAAAGAGTCCCTAATCAAACAACCTCCATTGCTCATCAGGGATGTGGGGGAACAACAACAGCAGCAGGAGATGCTGAGGAAAAAAGAGTTGCAAATTCTGAATGAGATCACAGTCATTCACAGTGGAAAGTAGACAGAAGCAAGGACAAGACAAAAAGAGGTATAATATCTTTGTGGTACCACATGCACTTCCAGTAATAGTGACAGTAGCCCTACCTTACTTAAATGCACTACTCCCTCTTTGAGTGTGTGAAGTAATCAATAAATTTTTTTCTTCTGTTGTTATAATGCACAGATTTATGATCATGCTCCTGGTCACTTCTGCCTTGCCTGCATTTACACTGGATCTCCTCTTGGTCATCTGTGCCCTCTCCAACTTTTCTTCCTCTAAAATTCTGCCCACAGAAGGGAAAAAGGCATTTTTTAAAAACAAAAGCGTATGAGGTGGCCAGTTCTTGCCACCCTTGTCCATCCTCTGTGAGTTGCTCCCATTATCAGCTCTGTACCTGTCCTCATACTGCTTCCCTTACTCCCTTCTGCTCGTGTACCAGTCAACACCTTCCCTCCCATCCCAAGCCTTGAGATGCTTTTGTCCTACTGATGACGTCTCCCTTCTTGTCCCACCACATTTTAAAACACCAAAACACATGAATTTGGCTTGTGCTTGCTGTACCTCTGTTGGCTTATTGTGTTCTCTGCTTCACTTCTCTCTTTTTTCTACTGTTCCCATGTTCTCTGTTTGTTAATCCACTTCAAGGCAGAATCCACTTCTCTGAAGAGTACTGCAAGTTAAGATAATGTATATATGGTGAAGGATGGCTCCACTATAGCTTTCTCTGCTGTTCTCTAAAAATTTATAAGGTTTTTGACAGTTTGTATTTCATGCTCAATAAACAGCCCATCGTAGACTCAGCCATCACCCTATCACAGGATAGATACTTCCCTTTGTCCTTCTGTCCTCTTCCCTCTCCTTAATCAGTAATTTCCATCTACTTTTATCTACAAACTATTTCAGATGTGTTATGGCTGTGCAAAGGAAAAAGCATCTGTACCCCTCAGAAGAGGAATTCCATGAAAGAGAAGGCGTCCTTACTTTTTCCTTGACCTCATTCAATCCTCAATAAGCTGTCTTGAAACAATTTTATCTTTACCCACTTCACTCGAAGAGAATTTAAGAAACCGGGGGCAGCACACGGCCTACGAGACTCATAGGAGTGTGGAATTTTCCCAAATAAGCATATTTTATCACACGAAGCAACACTGAGCTGAAAGGCTTACCGACAGAAATACATCCCTCTTAATTAAAATCATGGGCGTACAAATCCAAACCGATGCACTGAGCAGTATCTCTTGTGAAGTCTGCATACATCTCACCAAATAGTCAGTGTTTAGTCAGTTATAATCAAATTGCAACCCCTGTGGCTGCCACCCATGTGACTGGAGCGTATCTCACACCGGAGGTTCAACCGGACTGAAACTGAAGATGCCCAGGCACGGTGTGTGTCTCTGAAGAGCACCAGCAGATTAGGAGATCGGAAACTACTCACCTTTACACTTGTGATGCTTGATAACCCCCTGTAGTTCACAGTCTTTACTAAGGACATAACTATCTTAAAGCCTGAGGAGAGAAGCAAGCATCATGCCACCTTACTGATGGACAGGCCATGAGTATCAGAAACGCTACAGAAGATGACTACAAAAGCGATGGGAATGAAGTAACATCTTTAAAACATCACACTAAGAATGTCTTTTCCAGAAAGAAGCACCATCTTGTTTTTTACCCCATTCTGGGTAAAATGGGGCCATTTCATATTCCTAGCTTTAGCAGAGTATGGATTGACAGATGAACAAACACATACGAGTCTACATTGTGAATTAACTCCAGATACGTCTTAATTCTCTGTTTCCTGCTCTAATCACTTGATTATGTGTTCTTCCCTCGGCCAGGGATGATGCAATTATATCACAATTTAACAAAAGACTGAACTGCAATGTGTGTGCCAAAGGGGCAGAATCAAGGCTGGAAAAGCTGTCTTAATTTTCATGTTGTCTGCCTGTCCTCCACCTTGCAATGTCCTTTTGCTACAGCACAGACTTTCTTAAGCAGTATATTCCGAAGAGGAGTTCAGCATTTCCCAAAAATTTAACACAGAACAAAGGTAGCTACATAATCTGGCAATAATAAAATGCTACTAGCTCAGGAACTGTCCTCAAAACAGTTGGACTTGATGATCTTAAAGGTCTTTTCCAACCTAAATGATTAACTCCTTCTATGAAGAAGTGTAAGAAACTGTTCCAAGGGCAGCAGGTCAACCTGATGCAAATATTAAAATGACAAAGCAACAGAGGAGAGAAAAATTTTCTTTCTCCAAGTTGGAAAGTAATTTATAAAGTCCAAATGCTTGAAGAAAAAGTAGTAATAGCATTCTCAAGATTAGCTTTCAGTATAAATAGCAATGTACATGGCAGCAGTCCACCAAGAAAAGCGCGAACGCCAACGTCTGGCCCCACATGTAAATAAAGGAAACTCATCTTCTGCAGGGAGTAGCTTATCCAGTAAAAGTTAACGAAGCTGTGCAGAGATAAGTGAGGGGAAAATCTGTCCCAGATATTACGTATTCCTATTAGTTCCTTCAAAATTAATGTTGAGAACTGAAACACTGTGGGTTTGCAGGAAACAGTTAACACGTAACAGAATCTGACCACTGCATTTTTAAATGAAATTTTCCTTCCATATTTTTGTAGTTACACTAAAACCTACCTGCCACCCATACATAGCACAGATACTTGCTTCTACCTCTTTTTAGTAGAACCGAATCATTCTGAATGTCTTTTGATAGAGCACATGGTTTTCTAATCCCAGGTTGGAAAGCCCTCTTTTTGTTAGGGTTTCTAAATAATGGTATCCTTGCGTTCCACGCTACCTTAGAAACTTCCTCATCTATTTCATCAGCCTTCCATATTCAATCTCACTGATTTATGCACATGCCGTGGTCTAATGACCCACATGTCTCTGATGGGTAAGCCGCTAACGCCAGTGACACATTAACCTATTAACCTCTCTTTAAAAATAACCATGATATTCTTACAAATGGAATGAAAAAGTCAGGCAGCGGGAAAACACTAGCATCATGGTGTCACATGCTAACACAGTGTATTTCTAAACTGCATAAAACGAAGAACAAATGAGCGTGTTGAGAGTGAACAGCAGTTAGATTTATCATATTGCAAAATCATTTTGCCTCAGTTTGCTGGTCTGCAAATTTGATAGCCTGCTTCAGCAGCATTATCCGTATTAGAAAATGTAATTGGGAGGAAGCTCGTTGTTCTATGGACTCATTTCTGGAAGCCGTTACAGTTTGGGGACCCTATCCTGGAAGGTAGCTGCGGTTCCTTCCGATGTGGAAATTGCCTTCCAAATCCAGCAGCAGACAATGGGCGCGGGGGGCTCTGTGCACAGGGCGAGCCCCGTTCATCACCTTGGAGAAGGCATTTGTGCGGCTCTCGCTGGGGATCCTCGCAGCAGAACAAACCCCATCTTCTTAGAAAGCAGAAGGAGGCATGGCACAGCAATTTTTCGAGGAAAAAAATAAATTCCCACTTCCCAACATTAGTTTCAGAAGGAAAACAAGCCTCACTGACAAACCGCAAACTTTACATCGTATATATTTACTTTCTCCTACTTTAAAAACGCCATAATGTAGCACTTTAAAAACCCTCAAGATGTCTAAGACAACGTGCTGCTGTCACACCGAACCAATCCATCTACCTTGAAACTGTACTATGCCCGCACAGGATGGGCGGGCGCAATAAAGCATTCTCCTGCCATGCAACCAACGCCGGGAAAAGCCCTGACAAGCTTCTTCCGCGCCCAGCACGGAGCATTTCGCTGCCCGCCTCGCATCCAAAGCGAAGCTCCCGGGCAGAAGGACGGAGCGGAGCGCTCCCTCTGGGCTGCCCGGCCGAGGGGAGCAGGACCGAAAACCAGCCCGTGTGGGCTCCGGCGGGGCTGAGCTGCCGGCGGGGCTGATGCTCTGCCGGCTGTGCCCCTCGGGCCGCGGCAGGAGCAGGGGGCGGCCGGTGGCACCCCCGGGGGCGGCCGGAGCGCACCTGCCGGCACCGCGGCGGGCGGGGAACAACAAAAGCCGAGAGAGCGGCGACAAACTCCGTCCTTCCGGCTGCACAGGGGGGGCTCTCCCCGCCACCCCCGACCCCGGGCAGGGGAGGGTGTCGGTGTCCCCAGCCCACCCGGGGCGCCGCCGCTCCTTTGTTTTGCGGGCCGGGAGGAGCCCGGGGAGGGGCCGCGCTCGGCGCTCCACGTGCCGCGGGGGTTTTGGGGGCGCAGGGGGGGCATTACCTGAGCAGTTGATGCCTTTGCCTTTGCCGCCGCCCTGGCACTCGGAGCCGGGCAGGGGGTGCGAGGCGCGGCCGGCGGGCAGCGCCGACAGGGCGAGCACCAGCAGGGCCGAGCTGTAGCACAGCGCCAGGGGGGGTCCCGCTCGCAGCAGCGGCCGGGCGGCGGCCGGGCTCTCTCCCGGCATGGCGAGGGGCGGCCGAGGAGCAGCGGGATGGCGGTGGCAGGCCCGCAGCATCAACCGGAGCCCGCGGCGCCTCCCGGCAGGGACCGTCTTTTCTCCGCCGCGCNAGGAGGAGGAGGAGGGAGAGAGAAAAGGGGGAGGAAGCACACGTGATGGCAGCCCCCTCCCCCGGGGCCGGAGGGGAGGTGAGGGGCTGCTGCTCCTCGCTCGGTGGCAGTGCCCGCCAGCATGGAGGGGACCCTGGCTGGGCCGTGCCGGCTGGGACCGGCGGGTGAAGGAAAGCCCAGCGGGTCCCGAGGGGCGGCGAGGAAGGAGGGCACCGGCACGGGGGTTGGCATCCCACGAGAGGCTTCATTATTCGCTAATGAGCCGCCGTGAGTGGGGATGGGGAAGAAAGCGAAGAGACCATCGCTGCTCTGGATTCATTGTGGGGGTCGCCTTTCGTCTTTGCTGAACGGAAGCCAGGCATGTACGGCGGGAGCGTTTGTATAGGTCCAAGTCAATAAATACGTCTCCCGTGAAGGTGGTGACTTTTGTCCCACAGGGGCTGTACTCTCTGTCTAGGCTGTTTGCAGTCCCTTGCGCGGACACGCTTCGGAGTGCGCTGCTACAGGGTGCCAGGCGGCTGGTTTGGGTGCAGACCCTCCATGTGTTGCTGTGTGGCTGAAAGCTTTGTGTAAATTGGCAGCAAAGTTACCATTTTTATATAGGGGAAACACAGGACAATGCTTTCCATCCCATGATAATACTCCCTGTCTCTGCTGTCACATTTCATGCAAGTTTTTTAAGCCGCTGTACAAACCATTTGTTTTTCAGGAACGAGAGCTGTGTGTTTCTTGGTCTCTCTGGTATTCGGTGCCACCAGCCTGCTGTAAGGTATAGAGCTTGTGTGAGGAGACCTGGCTGGCTCTAAGGTATAGGTCGTGTGTGAGGAGACCTTGGAGTAGTTTGCTAACCGGAGCAGTCAAAAATAAGGCCATAAATCCAGCAGTAAGCTTTGGGTAGGCACAGTGGTCAGCCCTGTAAAGTCAGATTGTTGTCCTCTTAAATACAGCGATGGAGAGATAAGTCCTGTATCGTTCAGACTGAGAGCAATTTCCTTTTGGCATAGAGGCTTCAACACTGACTACCTCTGCCAAGTAAACGTTCTTCTGTAATTACTTGCTTCTTCTAGCAGTGATGCTAGATGTTGGAAGAGCTCTGCTCCTTGATAAGGTGAGATACATTAACTCCCATGGAGCCTGTTCTGCTGTGACTGGGCTGCTGAGGTACATTGGCCAGGGTGTTGAAAGCTTGCTAGATCTGCATGCTGCTAGCTGGTCTACTAAGAAGATAAACCTTTTGGAACTTTATGCCATGGCGCTGGCACAGATCTTGTGTTTTGAAGCTAGTACTTTGCTGTTGTAGGAGCAAATACTTCGTATAACCCTTTCCATAAGCACAACTAAAACTGTCTTACACAAAATGCGCTATTTTTCTGCACCTCTTGCTGGAAGGCTGGACCAGAATCACCCTCTTCTCTTTGTTAGAAAGCTCCTTCTAATGCCCAGCACATTCCAGACCGGTTCATACCCACTTGTTCTCGTACCATACACTGTTTCAGTTAGGTGTTTCTCTTTCCATTGCGTTTAGTTCTGTAATATATTTATAGGCAGTAGTTACAGCCACTCTCAACTTGTCTAGCCTATCAGTTTTGTCAGTCTCCTCCTGTAACACAGAGCCACTGTAACTCAGATTTTACTGCACTAGATACAATTTGAATTCAGCTTTCTTCAGCACAGCTGACATGCAACAAGTAACAGTTTTTCACCACGTATTTCCAGTCTGCAATGGAGGTAGTCTCTCCTGATTTCTTCCAAAACAACCGTTTCTCATACAGCCAATTTGATTTTTATATGACCAAATTTCACTGGTGGTTTGGGGTCATGCTGTAAGAGACTAACATAGGCAACTCCTTCTCTTTGTCTGTCATTTACAGGCCATAATAAAAATGCTTTTTATAAATGTCTAAGTGCATGACCTTATCTTTTCCATTATTGAATTTCATCTCATTTCTCTTATTCCAGTCCTCAAGACTATATAGTCATCGCTGTAGGATATTACAAACCTCTTTTCCAGCAGCAGTCCTGCCCAATTCTTTGAGTCCAGAGCACTCCCACCTTCACAATATTGAAAATATGTGCAAATAAGAAGTATTAGTCCCAGAACAAACTTTAAGAAACTTTAACAATACTTCTCCCAGTTTAAACATTCCCCTTCCAGGCCAATGGGTAGTCAGCTGTACTGAGTTTCCAACTGAATTTGTAGCTTTGTTTCAGTTCCCTGTGTCTTCCACCTTAACTGGGCAAACTGTACAAATGCTTTTATAAATCCAGATAGATTGTAAGTAAATCTCATGGGCTTTGGCTGTGGTGTTTTGTTGTTGCTGTTGTTACTTTTTGACTCTTGGGATGGATGACATGCCATTTTTTGGATAGAAAAGCCCCATCTGAGTTGTACTATCTGGACTCATCTCTAGCGAGTTTTAAATCAGTAATACAGTTATGCTCGATTGGCAAATTCACACTATGGCAGCTGGGTATTCATTCTTATTCTGTTCTCTGATACATGTATTAAAAAAAACCCACTAAACACTTTCCTGCCAGCTAAAGAAGCAAAAGAACTCCAAAAGAATTTGAACTAGCTGCTTCTGCAATACAAATTGTTAAAGGCAGAAGGATTGCCATGCTGATGAAACGTGTATGTCTTTGAGACCATGCTAAACTCTTGTCACATTTGGTGCCTTCCATCTTCAGCAAGTAAATGTGACTTTGTTGCAATTGCACAATAATTTCACTTCTGCTCACCTCCAACTGCTCTCCTGTGGAAGGAGGAAGCTTTCCAGATTGTTGAAAATTGTCATCTTCGGTGAGCTCTTCAACACCAGCAGCAGTTTTTCAGTCCACTGCTGGTGCACTCACAATTTCTGCTCTCCCTTGTTTTTCCTCAGTAATTGTAGGACGGAAGCTGCACAGCCAAAGGGAAGCAAGGGATATGCAAGAGCAGAGAGAAGCTGCCAGACCAGAGAGAGTGATTTCATTTGCCAGAGATCTGGATACAATACAGATACACTTAATTGTGAAAGCACTGTTTCACTTTATCTTAGAGAACAAAATGGAGAACAGTGATCTGTAATTTAGTGAAGCCATTAAAGTGTTGTTCAGAGCCCCCTGCACCCTCATGTATCAGGCAGTAGAATCCTGTCCTTGCCGGGTATTTTACCAGACAATTGTACTTATTAATCTCAACTTTCATTCTCAATCAAAAAAAAAGTTTCCAACTCCTGCAGTTGTGAAGAATTCATTGAAAATATTAAGAGAATAAACTCGAACAGTCTTCACAGAAACAAAGAATTACAGAAAGGTTGAGGCTAGAAAGGACCTCTGGAGGTCATCTGGTCCAATGCCCCTGCTCAAGCAAGGTCAGCTACAGCCAGTTGCCCAGAACCATGACCAGACAGCTTTTGAATATCTCCAAGGTGGGAGACTCCACAACCTCCCTGGGCAATTTTTGCCAGTGCTTGGTCACCCTCGCAGTGACTAAGTGTTTCCTGATGTTCAGAGGGAATCTTCTGTGCTTCAGTTTGTGCCCATTGTCTCTAGTCTTGAACCAAAGATGTTGGTGTCTAACCAAATCTAGAATCAGCCTCAACAAAAGACTCAAGACACAGGAGTTCTCTCACATAAACTATTTCACTTTTATTACTTTATCAAAAATACTCTGTTTATCCAATAGTTGAACTCCTTTATCTGACTCCAGTTTTCTACTAATCTTCTGTGTCCAGCTGGCACCTACCTAAACCCGCCACTTTCAGCATTTGCAACTTGGATAATACAAACAAGGATCTTCAATATACTATCCTACTGTATTCTGATCATACAAAAGGAGTGCAAAATCAAAACAGTCAAGAAAGGACCGGGTAGTACTGGCTATGTCCTTTAGTTTCATGCCTAACTTCTGCTCCAGAAGCGTGGTCAAGTGATTGAAGTATTTATCGTGGCTCAAAGCTAGGAAAAAAAAAGGCAGTTTAAACCATACTGAATTTGCTGGCACAGTAATGAGGATAGAGTTGGGGCAGTTGCTCAGGAAAGCTGGGCTTGATGCTGCTGCTCCTAGGAGTTGGGAAAGAGAAGGCTGATGACTGCTTGTACTGTCTTCCCCACCAGTATAACTTGATCATGGCTCTGGGGCAAGCATACGGACAGTGCAGCCATTGTATTGAACCCCCAGCACCCTGATGCCCTGTGCAGCAGTGTCCTTTTCCTGCCTGTAAGGCTGCCCCAATGTTCACCAACTTTTGAGGCAACAATATGTTCAGGCTAGATGTTCTTGGGAAGCTGAGATCTCTTTCCCTTGTTTTGCTGTGCCACTCTGGTTTGCATCTTATATTTCACTCCTGCAGTTCTTTTCTCTGTTTCACTCTTTTTATTTTTACCTCCAGTTTTTCAGATGTTTACCTACTTTTTTTTTCTTCCCTAATTTTCTGCTTTTCACTTTTCCATTCACCTTGACGCCAGATCTGTTTCTCTTCTTGCAGTTGTTTTGCCTCTCCTTTCCCAGAACATCTTTATTCAGTTGAAAGGCACGACTAAAAGCCATTTGGGTCAATAAGATGATTTTTAAGAACCAAGCTAGAGATTTTCTTCTCGTTGAATTTCCTGTCACAATGTCCTCATGAACCAAGAAATATCACTGACTCCATTTTACTGCTGGGAAAACTGGGGCACCAAGAGATTTCTTTCTTTCCAGCAACAACCACAGGACAGAAAGGATTTTGTAGCAATTGCAAAACAAAATCTTTGCCTTTCAAAACCCAGTTTCAAACACATGCTTCTCTAATTCATTTTGGTTTCTCCCAACACTAGCACCTTCTGTGGAGTTTTACTTGGAGTGGTGGCAGAAACAGTAGTGGAAGCTGCAAAACATTCTCGGGGCTGGCACAATTATGTTTGCCTGTTTCTCTCATTCTCACTCATCCATTCGAAACTATTTTTCTCCTTTCTTTACTTAAATAATAAAATACAAGCTGTCATTTAGCACCTTCACATGTTTAGGTCTTTTAATCTTTCCTTATTAATCAATTCTCCGGTACATTAATCAGTTTGTTACCCTTTTCTCAGTTTCTTCTAATTTGTTGACATCTTTCTCATACTCAAATAATGCCAGATTGCTGATCAGTAAAAGTGATTTCTATATGCTGATAAATGCTTTTGTCACTTATTGATCAGACTATTTAAATTCTTTATTAGTGTGGACCCCAGTGAATCATATTGAGACTGCAGCTAAGTCACAGCATAGTAACAGGTATGTGCTGAGGTGTACCAGGAAGGTCACACCTTATTCGGTTCTGCAGTTCTTCCACTGTATCTATAAAATAATGCAAATTTTTCAATCCTGCTTTTAGGTTTTGGCATCCTCAAAGGCAAAAATACAGTATATTTCACTGAACTTGAGCTGCATTGCCCCGACAGCTCTCTGTGTTCTGAATCAGATGGGTATTCAGTTTGCTTTAAGTGTAATCTTCAATTAATATGTACTAGAGCTCTTGCCAATTATGCCCCTTGCTTTGAGAATACCCTTCACGTTGCTATCTGCAATGCTTAATCAAAATGTAAAAGCAGATTAAAGAATGACATGTTCTATGCTGCATTTAATTGTCCCCAATGACTGGGTTTAGTAGTACATTATATAGTAAAATATTCTCAAACATTTTTGTCAAGGGGCTCTGTAATTTCAGTTTTATTTTGGTTTAATTTTTTGCTACAGAACCACACAAGTGGACACAGTATGCAGCTTGTCAACCCACTAAAGATGTACAGAAAGGGGCTCTTGCTTCCCTGTGCTGTGACAGTGTCTAATTCAGAATTGCAGAAGCTTTTCTTTATTGTTACATTGCACTGTATTTGCCAGTCTAATTTTCTCGAGTCTTCTGCTGTTCTCGTCCTCTAGTTTTGCATAATTTTTGAAAGTTTATTAACCATTTCCATGATGCTGTGCATTGATTTCTCTCCTTATTCAGCTAGCCTTCTCAACCGTAGCCGTGTGTTGTTATCAATAGCTGTCTTTCTCATGCTTGTATCATTACCAAACTGTCCAAACTTCATTTTCTTATTTTAATGTTTACACAAAAGAGACAGATTACATTGCTCTTGATCCACATTATATATAATGCTTATATGCACAAAAGCAATTACATTATCATTATGTTAATATGTAGCTATATACTTAGAGAAAAAATAACTGTCAAGATGGAGAAACTGTATTTTTTTTAAACATGCACAGTGATTGTGCCATATAAGATAAGAATTAGGCGAGGTGCCAAGTCTAACCTAATGCACGTTTGGGTTAATGAGAGATTAGGGTCTAGAATAATGACATTCTTATATGATAATGTATTCTTATCTTGTTTCTCCACAAAAATTCAGAAAGAACTTCCAAATCTTACGGAAGCCCAATGTGTGTCCATTAACATAGTAATATGCTTTTTCCAGTGGAGCACATCTCTAAGTATTTGTAAGCCATGACTTATAAATGGGACATTTATTGGATTTCCAGAACCTCGTGAAATCTCCTTTGGCGGATAATAAAGCCAAATGAATAAATTTCCATAGGAACTTGTCTAATATGATTACATTTGTGCCCAGAAATACAAGACTGTTAGGGATTTAGACTGTCCAGAGCATTGACTACCTTGTTCCATGTCTTTCTGTCCGTCTGCTGGAAGTTTTCAAGATAAGAACAAGACCCACTGCGTAAGCTGGCACACCAAGTGACAGCTGGTGCACCTTGATGAGGGTGCACCTGGAAATATAGCTGATGCACAATAGAGGGTTTGTAGTGAATCAGGATGATTTTGCAGTCACTTGCCCATTAAAAAATAAAAATAAAAATGCTGTACCAAGCTTTTCCCATCAATCAGTCACACAACTGTAATAAAGGTCTGAATTAAGCTTCAACTTTTTGACAGAGTGATTTAATAATTAGTCCCTTAATGTCAATACTGAAATTTCTACTTGGAAAGATAGGAGACGAATGTAACTTTTGCAGAGAGAGCAGATCTCTTGACTTACTCTAATCAACTGAATTCTTTGTATGGATCAGTGTCTCCTGTCCTGACTTCCCGTCAAGAAATATTATGCCTCTTCCCCTAGATGGAGTCACCATCCCTGGAGGTATTTAAACAGCACGTGGACCTGGTGTTTAGTGACATGGTTTAGTGGTGAGCTTGCAGTGTTGGGTCGAGGTTTGGACTGGATGATCTTGAAGGTCTCTTCCAACAAAAGATATTCTGTGATTCTGTGGATATATTGCAATGAGCATTAATTTGCCCAAAGACCACCTGCTTCTGACAGATTAAAAGTACTTTATGTCTATGGAATGAGCTCCTTCTGCAGGATACTCCTGCAACAGCTCTGCTGGGTCACAGTGACTGGGTGCTGTTCTTCCCCAGCCATCAGCAGCCTACAGGGCGTTAGTTCTCTGGGCTGCTCTGCCACCTGGCTTGGGCACCGATAACACTGTCATAGGGATGAAACCTCATCACCACGCTGCCTAAATATCTGGAGACCCTGTAATCTCCTAACATATCCCTGTTTCTCAAACATTTGCCTGGATCATGGGGGGGCACCTTTTCCTTTTCAGAGGGATGTGACTGGTGTAAACACACGACGTTTGCAAATGCTATTGAAGCAGCATCGCTCTATATTTGAGTTCTTTTGTAGAGAATACAGGCAGCATTAATTAGGGTGCAAATTTTGTAGGTATAGCAGTATAGTATCAGTTGCACACAGTTTTAAAATATGGAACTTCTGTCTTCTAAGGATGCTTCTAAGTTTGTAAGGTTCAAGTATGTCCTTCTCCCTGCCCTAGGATCTGTGTTTCGTGTCGGGAAGTGGCACTAATTGCTTGTAAGTAGGGAGCAAGCTAAATTGGCTGAAATATATCAATCAATATAAAAGCACCAGCTAAAAGTATTAAGAGAGATGCACTACATCTTACATAGAGAGAAATTATATGACTATCATGCAGCCCCAAGAGATGCAATGAAACATTATTTATATTTGATTATTTCCTCCCTCCCCGAAAAGACATGATGTTATGGATGCTGATGTGAGTCATAGTTAACTTTCAGAATATCATTAATCCCTTTGTTCTTCTTCAGGTCACGCATGCTGTTGATGCTCGAGATGATGAAAGGAGTTTTGCTTCACAAGACCCTGAACTTGCCACATTCCTTGCTTTTACAAAGGGAGAAAAGGAATTGCATCAGAGCCACAAAACCTGCAGATTGCTCTGAAAAGATGTATTTTACCAAAGCACTTTCTATGCCTAGTAGCGTAATCTGTAGTGGACTTATTCTTGATGCAGCTCTGGATATTTATATTCCTTCTGGAATAGCACAACATGATTCTGAATGTCATGTGGAGCTTGACAATAGGATTGCTACTGAAGGAAAGAGAACAGGTTCTGAACTGTGTTCTGAATTTCAATCTGCACACAATGAACTTGCACATGAAGGCGGAGGGGAAATGAGAAATACCTTGCTTTTATTAGTTGAGTTGAATTTTATGGAGTGGTTTTTTTAATGTTTTATTGATTAGTGACCAGTATCACCAAGATAACTCATTTTTAAAAGAATATTTAAGTGAATTTGTAGTAATGATGGTAGCATGTAATCCACCTTGGAGGCTCCATTCTTGGAATAAAATATTTCTGTTTATTTGGCATAATGTTCTAAATTCAGCAAAGGATATATAACAGATTTTTAATTCTATATTTATCTGTGTCACTTGAAGTGTTTGAAATGTGCAACATCTGTATTACTTGGTTCCAGTACACCCAGATACACACCCAGCTGGCACCACTGTGGATAAGGATAATATTACTTGAAATAGCTTCCTATACATACCATCTTTCCATGTTATATCCACTTCTAGCAAGCATCTATCCTTGGGAACAAATGGTGGTAGGGCTGTTAAAGTCTCCTTATGCTGTACAATATCACAGTTCCCCCGGCAAAACTGCTGCTGGGATGAGCTCAGAGCCAAAGACGGTCGGTGTCACCGAGAAGAAAATGTTTAAGCTGTTGTCACACCAAGAAACAAGATGCTTTGAATTTGCCCTTCAGATTGCATATGCACTCTTTCATAGCGTCATCACACATGAAGCTCCCACTCTACCAGGATATTTTTTTTATCCCAGTCTCCACCTCCTCTTCCAGGACAAGACCCATATGTTGAGGTGCTGCTGCTCACCCAGTCACAAATGTGAAGAGGACAGGCTTGCTATTAAGACAACCAAAACGGATAGATCAATGAGTATATCTCAGAGGTAGATTTGGTGACCTTCTCCTTTCATGATGCACCACTATGAAGGATCAAAATCCAACTTCTCTTTGCCTTGTAAGAACCTGCAGTTCATGGGAGCTGTCAAAGCCGCATACTCCACTGCCTTTCTGAAAAGCCTCTCTGCAAGGCAGATGGTGGGCCAGGAAGGAAAAGGAAAATTCATCTGCCGTACAGGCCTTCATTTTTTGGGTTGGGAAGAGTCTGAAATCTCCTTGATGGGTAACTTGACAGACTCTCCGCTCGGCTGAGATGCTGGCCACGGCAAGGCTGGCATGGCAAGAAGCACTGCGGCTGGCGCTTACCAGAGACACTGGTTCTGACAAATTGGGAAAGAAACGGATTTGTCACATCCCTGATTTATTTTAGTTTACGATTGAAATGAAACACGCTGAACTGTGAAGAACATTGTAGTCATAGTGATGATGAACAGCACAAGTGCGTGTGAGCATGTATTTTATTAGAAAACTATTGCTGTACATGTTCGTTATCTGCTGACTGACTCCTGCAGGCGATAAACACTCTTCTAAAATATCTCTGTCTTGGTGGCATTTTTTTTTCTATGCTATTTTAAGATGAAAAAGTTTCCATTTTCAGAATCTCTCCCCAAATGAACACTTAGATTTATATTGTTCAAAAAGATGATACAACATTTAAAAAAATGTGTTTCTCTTTAAGTACTTAGATGCTGAGTTGAAAAGCAGCTTGCAAATACCTATGATACATAGATAACAATCCCATCTAATTCTTTCGTGCACTTGGACATCTAAGAAGAAAACAATAGAGCTGATTTGCTTCCATTGTTCTAAAACTCCTGCGAGAGAAATAGAAAAAGTCTTCTGTTAATTTACAGTATCTGAGAGGAATGATGTGTGAGATGTCTTCACAAGAAAGGATTAGAAGTGAGATAAATTTTTAATGAACTAATTTTTATTTTTAGTTCCAAAAGTTCTTATTTTTATGGCTAGACAAATTAACATAAATTTCTTATGTTGAAAAGGCATTTTTCCACAAGAGGAGAGAAATAAAACAATCCAGCTCTACAATAGCACGATGTTGCTATTTCAGATGTTTTATTATCAGTTTGAGCTATCTGACTAATGAGATAGAGGAAAAGCTTTGTTAGCGAATAGATAATCTTTTTAATATTACAAAGAATGTAATTAGACAAGGAAATTTAATATGAAATTAAGAGAAATGTAATATGAAGATATAAAAATAGGTGCTTGTTATGTGTAGGCTCTAAGATGTATTTATACATTTGTTGACATATCAAGATTCAAAAGGCCAGGCTTGTCTAGGGAAAAAACCTGCTACATTTGGAGATACTGGGTTGCCCCCATCAATGCCCAGGCTATATCCAGAACAGGATCTACTAACTACTGCTAACAGGCAACTACAGTATGCACTGAGTGTACTAATTAATATGCAAACTCCTTCAGAAAAGCTGATCTTAGGAGAGAAGGTATGAGGACATTTAGGAATGACATCTGAAAGTTTAGGTTTGTCCTAGACTAGGATATGTGTGGCAATATTTTACTAATGCATCCAAACACCCTGAAACCTAGTGGACCCTCACGATCGAAAGAGCCCAGTGTCCAACAATTTCCAGATTTGGGCTCTCTGGAAAACCTGTCCACCTATTTTGATGTCTAAATGTTGATAGCTTGGTGAACTCTTCTGAAAAAAATCTAGTGCTCAGATTCTGCTTCATTTATCATCCATTTAAAATAGAAGCTGTTGCAAAGACTGTTCTAACTAGCAGAGAAATTGAACTTCTGTTGCAGCATCTTCCCACCACCTTTTCAATTGCTCCTAACTTTGGCATACTAATTTATTCTGGGTAGTAATGTTCCAATTATGCTTTCAAGACAGCAGCATTTTCTTTTGAAGGGAATCAGCAAGCTCTGTTGTATTATTTTAAACTCTTCCTGGTAAGGCAAGAAGTGGTGAGACCTTTACTTAAGATAACCAGCATTTTTCCATTATAAAATGTTTTGCAGCAGTATTTAAACAACTGTGGTTTCTCCATGACTTACTGTTTGGCACCAGGGTTGGCCTTGAGTCAAAAAGCCAGGATATCTTTTGTTGGCTTTATAAAAACCAAAAAAGGGCAAGTTATCAACTTCCAAGCCCTGGTATTTTTCATATGCAATTTGTTTCATCCAACCTGGCAAAACCTTTTAAAATGCAAAAAAACCCTCCTCCTATGTTGTTCCAATATTTCAAGAAGCAGGAAGAGATGCTGATCAACCAGCCACTCTTTCATCCCTTCAGGTCACCAGAATACTCTTTGGTCTATGGGAGACGTGCCCTGAGCTGACTGTGCACAACATACCTGCTCACTTCACAGAGCAGTGCTCACAATTTCTCAAAGCCACGTCAGCAGCTGGAGAGAAAAACTTGATGGATTGCTGAGGTCAAGGCAGGTCACCACAAAGGTTGTGTTTGTATTAGCAGGTATCGCAGCCAGCTAGAACAGATCTATAAAGCAGCTGGGTCTGAGGACTTTCCATCCTTGCACTACACATTTCAGAATGTGTTCCTTCATCCAGGTTAAAGTTGGTCCCATGACCTGCGCACCTATTGGCACCCGAACTGTGCCTTCCAGTTTAATTTAATGCAAAAGGAATCAAATTCATGTGTTCAGGGACCTCTCCATAGTATGAATCAAAGTATGATCATTAAGGAGGATGGGGAAATGCATTTCGGGGCTGGACTAGTGATCCAAACTCACTTGACAAGGTAGATGCACTCAAAAGAGAGCAAAAGACTGTTTTCTGTGTCTGAAAGGTGTCATTTCTGTCCATGGAGGTTTGCTATGTTCTGCTCCACAGGGAGATGTCCTTCTGGGAGGAAGATGATGAAAATCCAACGCTGAGTGAAGAGCTGTGGTTCTGGTGTGTTGCTCTTTTTCCCCAGATGAACTGAAGTGCTGGTGAGGTGTGGAGAAGGGAAGAGAAGGCTAACCTACTTAACCTACTGATATTTACAAACATTATGACTTAAATGGTAACAGTCTGGACATTTGCTTTACTTACTGAGTATTTATTAGTAATAGTAAATGGCATAACTATTAGTAATAGTAAATGGCATAACTTTTGAGCTTTCCTCTTTGTTTCTAAGGCAATAGTAGAAAATGGACAGTGTCCTGCTATGTGTTTACAGAGCACCATTACCTCCTGCACCCTTATTGATCATCTTATAATGTAGAATTGCATGGAATCATTGTATCAACTTATCTTTTAAAGAGTTGTTCTATTAGATCTGATCATCACTTTCCATCGAAACCAAAGCTCAGCTGATGGAAGCATGAATACATGGCAGCAGCGGCCAAATCATCCTTTGATTTTAACCTAACCCAGTGCAACACCTCACTAATGACTCTGGCTAATATTGTGAAATAATTATGAAAATGTCTATGTGATGTATTCATAATTAGCCAGATCAGAAAAAAAATTAATATAGTTGAAAGACCTGCTCATACAGAGCATGGGTGACAGAAAACCAGTCACGCACCCTCTACATAAACATTTATCTTTTCCATTTGCCTGTGTAGTATCGTCCCGCTGGCTTCTTTCTTTAACTTTCCCTCTCTCTGCCCTTGAACTATTTCAGTTCTTGAGCTCAAATGCTGAAGCCTATTTATTATTTATCTTACCACAGCGCTTTGGGAGAGAAGCACGGCCTTTCGTTCTAGCGCTTGAAAAACAACGCAAAAACATTTCAAACAGAAATCGATCTCTTGGTTTTACCGCTTTTGGNGCAAAATGCTACCTGGCAGTGAGGGGTGAGGAAAAACGTGAGAGAAACAGCCCTGAGAGCCCTGAGCTGAGAGCTGAAGGAGAGGGAGGAGGTACTCCAGGCACCTGAGCAAAGACTTCCCGGCAGCCCTTGGAGAAGACCATGGTGGAGCAGGCTTTTCACTGCAGCCTGTGGAGAGGATCATGCTGGAGCAGATAGCCACCCTGCAGCCCCTGGAGGACCCCATGCTGGAGCAGGTGGATGTTTCCTGAAGGAACTATGTTGCATGAAGGGCCCACACCAGAGCAGGTGTATCCTGAAGGACTACAGCCCGTGGGAAGGACCCCATGCTGGAGCAGAGGAACAGCATGAAGAGAAAGGAGCAAGAGAGAGGAGCTTTTATGGAGCAGCCCCCACTCTCTATCCCTCTCTGCCACTCAGGGCTGCAGGAGAGGTAGAGGAGTCAGGGATGAAGGGCCAAAGGTGACTCTGGGGAAAAGAGAGGGATGGGGAAGGCATTTTAGCTTTTGTCTTTGTTTATCATGATCCAAATCTATTTTAATTGGCAATAAATTCAATTAATCTTCCCCAAGTTGACTGTTTCGCCTGTGATGACAACTGGTAAGTGACATCCCTGTCCTTACCTTGACACACAAGCTATTTCAACCTTTTTTCTCCCCTTTTATTCTGTTGAGGAGGGAGAGCAAGAGAGCAGCTGGCTGGGCACCTGGCAGCTTGCCAAGGTCAACCCACCACAACCAGCAAGGATCCCTGTCTGACTAGAAGGGGACAATCAGAAAATTTTAAGAAGCTGAGAGCTGTACCATCTGCTGTCATGAAACCTGATGACTCCTGAGTTTGTGGGAGTTTGACGTTTCCTTGAGCCTCTGACTGGAAATAACGGGCACTCTGTATCATCCAAGCTCTGGCAGCCGCAGAGCATATAATGTATTTTACCAACTGAAGTTGAGTTGAAAGGTTCAGTGTCTGCTATAATAAACACTTTGAAAAATCTTAGAAAACTTGGGGGAAAAAAATCTTGCAAAAAGCCCCTGGTGGGATCAGTCAGTTCCTAGCTGAAATGAATTTTGATAGGGTACTTCCATTCTTCTATGACAGAAGGGCTCAGTAGTGGTTGATGACCTGCTTGTGACTGTGAAAAATTCAGGAGCAATCCCTATGCCAGGACTGTGAGGACATGACTCGAACCTGGGCAGAGCTGAAGCAAAGGTTGCTCCATACATCCTCACAAGTATGAGGAAGCCTGCAAGTGCCAGCTGCACACCAAGCCTGCTGCTATTCCTCCACAGATCATCTGGGAAGCTGCTGGTTGCCTTTTATTTATGAACTACACCCAGAATTTCCACACCTCACCATCCCTAAGTAAGCAGCTTATATCCTGTAATCGCTGCCCTTGTTCCAAGGCTTCAGAAGATTGAGACTCAGATTGTAATCACTGCACACACAAAATGAGTTTGCGTTTGTTTGCTTATTTTATACTTGACAGTGTTGCAGCTATGCTAGAAATCTAACTTTTATATCGGTTGGATACTTCTCAATCCTTAACGCTGACTCTGAAAAATTACAGTGCTTATGCATGAATCATCATCAGTTTTACCATTTCAGATCAAAGAAGGCAAAACCATCCGGATTTTGTGGATTCTGTGACTTAACAAAATAATAATAAATCTGAAGTCAGTTTGTGCACATACTTTAAGAAAGTTATAGGGGCTTCTCAGGGTTCTAGGTCATATGAGATACAATTTCTGATGCTGTGTCCATCTTCATATTTCAGAAACTGGTATTTGTGTATAATTCTACATAGATTATTATGCCTTTTTTTTTTTTTTCCCACTGTACTTATGGCATGTCAATTGTCTCTGCTTTCAGTGGAGGTAAACACAAAATTTTCTATGGACTGACAGATGACATCGTACAAACAATCTTTCTCATCTTGTCTAAACCAAATAATTTATTCTGAAAATATAGATATATCTTATACTTTTTGTGAATTGAGACATAACAACACAGACATATTCTATATCCAGGGAGAGAATTAAGCACTCCTAGCCACATGGCAAGTTATACATATTTTGCAGCTACTGCTCACAAAGACAGTATTCTTCTTAGCAAATGAGAATGTAATCCAAAAATCAACAGAAATTATGAAAAGATTATTGATATATGAGGTTAAAATTTGACTGTAGCAAATTGCTCCACAATAATAATGTCCTTTTCACATACTTCCTGAAGGAAATCCTGTTAAGCAGGCAAGAACTAGTAAAGAATATGAAAACACCTCATATTTCTAATCTTGATCAGTATCAATAGCTGGTGCCAGAATACAACATTAGAATTAACTTTATAGAGTAACTAATGTTAGAATGATCTTTAGTGTATTTAATCAGAAATAGAACTTTCATAAATGTTATGAGTTTGGATATTTGTCTTTCCTTATAATGGATTTCAGAAT
Source organism: Todus mexicanus (assembly GCA_013389965.1). NCBI lineage: Eukaryota > Metazoa > Chordata > Aves > Coraciiformes > Todidae > Todus > Todus mexicanus. The sequence continues at coordinate 6,082 of WEIS01021054.1, read as the reverse complement.
TTAAATACAGGAAGTTTGTTTGCATAGGTGCACAAGTTGTTACTCATTCTCATTTCAGCTGCCTAAGTCAAAAATCTAGTTTCTCAGGGCTCAGCTAGTAATTAGGACCAGAATTACACTTAAGTGTACAGTTACACTGGTAGTTTAGATCAATCCTGCAAACCATTTCACATGCTGTTAAGCTATTTCTTTTCCATGCCACTCCTTAGTGGTAATCCACATCATTCTTCTGACTGTTGGACCAAAAAATTGTTTTAGTATTTGCAAAATGTTCTAGTTTCTCCCTTCGACCTCATCCCTGGTAATGGGCAGAGGACAAGGAAGTAAAGTGCTAAGATCAAGTGTGGTACCTGATATTACCAGTTTACTGTCATATGGTGTGTGATAATTTGGCTTGACAATAATGAAAGTTGTGTGGACACATGAAGAAAATTTATTGTGGTCACTGCCCAAGGGCATATTCCTACCCCAGACTAAATGTGATATGTTTTTATGAAGAGGCAAACCATCTCCTGTTTACCATGGGAACCATAATGTGAACCAAGGTCACTGTCATGTGCAGGCTTTTGAACATCCTGATTTAAATACCCTTTCCTCTTCAAGGAAAGAAAATACACTATGTGGAAGTGAGGATCTTCCCAATTTTTTCTAGCCAAAAGTTAAGTATGTTAGTTCCCTAGTGAACACCAGCAAGTAATGTTCGATGGGTGGATGCCCTTCAACTGATAGCATGTGTTGCTGCATCATCACATCAGACACCAAGTCCTGAGTCTTCCAGGTAAGACTGGATCTTTTGGAGGCCTTTCAGTCTCCATAGCTGCTGTCATATGAAAAACAGCACCAAATGTTTCAGATTTAGAGAGAATAATATTAGTACTGTAAAGAAGGAGAAACTTCACAATAAAAATGTTGCTATTAACATTTCAAAAGAAAAAAACCCTATACACTTGAGAGAACTGAGTAGTCAGTTATAGTGACTTTATTAAAACTCACAGCATGCTAAACTTACAGCTTAAGAAATGAGATCCCTGCTAATGTTTACAGAAAACAGAATTTTTAATGAATATAAAGAATATTTTGTCTAAATACTAAATGAATTAAAAGAGAACAGGGCAGCTAATGTAATGAAACTGCTAAAACAACTGTTAAAACATTTCAAGCAACAAATGTAGCCACTCATTGCTTTGTTCTTCGAGGGATGGCAAATAGGACATTTCAGAGATCCTTAAAGAAAAAGAATAATTCTTTTTTTAATCCTTAAGCTACACGCAAATCCACAGTCTTACACAGTGATGTAGACTTCAGCCTGTGATCTGACACTGAATGTCTCATTTAGGACAAGATTGAATCTAATCTCTCACAAGATGCTGGTTAAACAGCACATGTATTTCCACAGGCTTCCAAGACTTTCTTACTCACAGCCCTTTCTAAGCATCCTTTTGTCTTTAAAAGTATAACCAGTCCTTACACGTTGCCTGCCCAACAGTATCCTATACGAGCATTTAAAAGTGTTGCATCTTGCTTTTCATTCTATATAACATGACAGTAAATGTAATAACCTTTTTTCTGGAAGCAATGGGAAGGTGCACATCTGTGCAGTGGTGAGAACTTTTTGATGGCATAGCTGAGCTCTCATTCGCCGTGAGTTTTACACGATTCTCATTTCTCTAAGACGTATGTGCATAGCATAGCAGTAGAATAAATCTAAGGCAGGCAAGCAAGAAAGTACAATGTGTTTTCTCTAACTATACCATTAATCATCACGCAGTCTCTGTTACATTGACAACTGCAGCATAAATTTCATTTCTTCATGATTATCACCAGCTAACGTATTTCTACAGATTTTTCGTTGATAAATCTGGTATACTTACAGGCTGCATATTTTAAAACAGGGCCAAGGACCATTGTTTGGCCACATGAGGTCAAATCATAGAATCATAGAATGGTTTGGGTTGGACCTCTGAAGGTCCCCTAGTCCAACCCTCCTGCAGTGAGCAGGGACATCTGCAACTAGAGCAGGTTGCTCAGGGCCTTGCAGAGCCTCACCTTGAATACCTCCAGGGATGGGACCTCGAATACCTCCCTTGGCAACCTGTTCCGCTACCCTCACGGTAAAGACCTTTTTCCTAACATCCAATCTAAATATACTTTTAATTTAAAACCATTGCCCCTCATCCCTTCACTACATGCGCTTGTAAACAGGCCCTCTCCAGCCTTCTTATAAGCTCCCTTCAGGTACTGGAAGGTCGCTATTAGGTCTCCCTGAAGCCTTCTCCTCTCCAGGCTGAACAATCCCATCTCCCTCAGCCTGTCTTCATAGGAGAGGCGTTCCAGCCCTCTGATCATTTTAGTGGCCCTCCTCTGAACCCATGTCTTTCATGTGTTGAGGGCTCCAGAAATGACACAGCATGCTTTGTCTCCAGGTGACTCTCTCTCCTCTCCCCAGAGTAGCTTTGTCTGTACCACCTTAGGAAGACTGCCCCCCTGCACTTCTACCCCTCAGTGTCCAGGTGTTACTTGGTAGGAGGCTACTTGGCAGAGGCCAAAAATGTGCAAACAGTGCGTATCACCTCAGGTCAGTGCTCAAGCCCATACTCTGGCATTGTTTCATTAACTAGTGTAGCTATGGCACTAGTTATAGCTGGTAAGAAAGTCCTTCCAATGCTTCATCTTGAGTATTTAGTATATATCTATGCAAAGCTTTTTCCTGTAATTTTGGAATGAGTTTCTATTGCTGTGAAAGAACTTGGATCAGACAAGGATGAAATGGTGTATTTCCATGTTTCTTTCGGCACTGCAGCCATCCTAAAGCAGACTTGCCTGCTCTATATAGGCTTCATGATGGTGCTGCAAGGTCATATGTTAAGGAATTTGAGTTAACACGTCTCACTTCATCTGGTGTCCATTCAGACTCCAAAAATGCCAGTAACAAGAAATCGTGTAGCAGCTTGAACTTGGTTATCACGTTCTGCACATTGCCCAATGCTTAAGCCTGGCCCCGGTGTGTTTTTTGAGTTGGGTATTAGCCAAGTAGGGGGTCAAATGCTGGCTTCATCTCAGAGTTTATGTATGTCCTTACAGAGATTTGAAAATGTGAGGAAGAATTCATTCGAATGTGCTCAGAGATTGCGATCATTGGTTCACAGGTACCTCAGTAGTAGCTAACTGCTTTTTTCTCTCTCAGCAGTTGCACAGGGTTGTCTCAGGGGCTGAGTAAACCCAGACTGGCGTTTCCACGGCACAGGGCATTTTTGTTATCCCTGGCTGCTGCAACCTCCTCTAAGTGGCCTTTGCAGCCAAGTATTAATTAGGTAAGCTATTAGGGGCAGGAGTAGCATAAGCCATTCCTTTTATTTCTGTCCTAAGTGATCCCAAGCATACTGAAGACACTGAAGGCCTTTTTATTGATATTCAGTGTACTTTGGATCAGACCTTGGGTATAGCTCAGTTCTGGCAGGCAGTAATTGCATTATGCTCTTGTGATGTTGTAATATTACGCATTAAGTATTGTAGACATGGTATATTAGTAATGGATCCTGTTCTGCACTTTCCTTTCAACTCAAGTACATATACAGCAACTGCTGCGTCTGGCTTGCCCTGCTTTTTCTCATTTCCATAATATTCCCATGTCATAATAGTAAAATTTTGCAATTCCCTTTCAAAGCCCACTGGACTTTCTGACTCCATGACATTTATCAGTAACAAAGTGTTTGTGCTGGCTGCAGTATATCTTTTGTCAATTTTAAATACCCTGCTTTCACATATTGTGTTCTGCTTTGTTACTTCCTTAATGTTCACAAAGTCTGCTTACTTTACAGTATTCAATATATAGAACTTGCATGATATGCCCCTTTAAAATTCTTATTATACACAGATTTCTCTCCTCTCCCACATACACTTTCTTCATTTTCATCACTGCTGTCGAGCTTGTCAAGAAAAATAATCAAATGTGAACCAAGGATTCAGGCTGCAGATATGCTGTAACAATATAGCAAGTCACACTTTACATACATTTTTCGAAGGTAGAGTCATGGTTACTGCTTATCTTGTAACACTAAGGGGATTTTAATCTGCTTAAGCACTATAAGGTATGACAATATGTATGGGGCTGCCTGGTCATGGCAGAGCACTGCGGTATGTCCCTGCCATAGTAAGGTAGATGACAGATTACTGTTGAAAAGGTAGTGACGTTATGTATCCTAAAATCCTCATACTTAGATTGCTCACCAGCCTCGCTAAAGGATGTGCAGAAGCTGCTTTTCTTTCACTATCTCAACTAGGAAGACCTAAAATTCTCTTTCCTACGCTGCTGCTCTCAGTAGAAGAAAAAAAAATAATTCAGGTTTCCCCTTCGTGTTGTCATTGCAGCTGCTTTTAGAGAGAGAAGGCTGTGCAAAACAATGCAGGAGAAAGTGGGTAGGACAGAAGACAGAGAATGGTGGATGATGTTGGATGACTTCATCTTTGGCTTAAACTTTTAAGCCAAAGTGTTCTTTGAACACATTGCAGCTGAGTCCATGGAGAGGCCACTCCTGCACTGAATTTCTCCAACACTTTCTGCTCAACCACACAGTGCATGGCACCCTTGAAGAAAAGAGGACTAGAATGGGCAGATGTAGAAGACAATCCTTCCAGAATCTCAAATGCATCTATGTTTCAACTTCTGGTAAAGGAAAATATAACGTATAACTACCCATGCAACGCAAACATCTCCCGACTCTGCGAAAGATGCTAGAACAAGTCAAAACCAGGAACTGTAAAACAGAATATGGGGAAGGGAGCATGCTAAGTCTAAGCTCTCGTTCAGCGAAAGCACAGTTCAGGGGCTGGTTAGAAGACACAAGCTTCTGCTCAGTGTTCCTTGATGATACTCAAGTACAGAGTCTGCTGCAGATAAAGGGAAATACATTTCTAGAAGTTACCACTATTAATCTCTTTTTAGAAAAGTACATTAAACCATCACCTTCATTAATCTTTTAATGAACTCCTCTGGACTTTTTCAAACAGAACATGTATCTTCTTCAAGAATATCTCTCTGACCTAGTACATGGTCAGAATTGGTTAGTATAATTAAGTTGTCTTTTGCCCTAAAAATGTTATGCTTCACTTTTCTTATTGTCCTTATTCTGACACGTGCTAATTTAATTTTTGATGGGTAGTTTTAATAAACAGAAATAACAGCTATATAATTCATATACTTTAAAACTACTTTGGTTTACTTGTCTTTCAGGGTACCCCTATAATTTTACTAAGTTTAGGGGTAAAAACTAAACTCCTCAAATTTAATTAGGGGTATTATATTGCAGAAAATATTAGAGAACAGTAGACTCATCTCTGTAAAATTACTTAATTCAAGTTATTTTTCAAGTTATTTTTCAGTCCACAGTGTTTTTACAGAGCTGCATTTGGAAGGCACAATTAGATAAACACACTTATTCTGCTGTGTTACAAAAACTTGAGATTATTCAATTTTTGCTCAACTGAAATGCAAAACTCTTTTCAGTGACTACTCAGGAATTAGATGGCACTTTCTTCTTACCCTCGCTGCATCTGCCATTCCTTTCTTTGGATAATTGGCAGAACGGATGGGGTAAGATCAGCAGTTCTTCAGCAACACTCTTTTTATTGCTTAGAGGCAGGGAATATGGATAACTTATAACTGTTCTTACTTTTTTCTGGTGTCATGCGTTTAAGCCAAATCCATACCCGTTATAACAGCAGCCCACTGCAGATGCTAGCAGGCATCTGGGCTATTACTCAGGGATAACTATGTTTAACCAATATTAATGGTTAAGGAATAATTAATATGAAGGTCAATATAGCATGTGTAAGTTTTTAACAATGCCAACAACGTCTGGGGGAGTGTGTGTGTGAAGTAAAAAACCCCCTGTAGTGCTGGACTGCTGTCCTGAGGAAACCACTAAAAAAAACTATTCCAGGAGGAAAAACAAGGAGATGGAGCCTCAGTAGAGCTCATGGAAGAAATCAAACCATTTCACCCAGAGGTGGAAACATCATGCTCTGCTGTCTAGCTCTTCCACGGAGACAGAGATGATAGAGATCTGTTGCAAATGATCCCAGG
>WEIS01021052.1:53142-65834 GCA_013389965.1 Todus mexicanus | reverse complement strand
GCTCAGCTCAAATAAAACTGGCAGGATATACTATGGTCGACAATATAGAGGAGATCAGCCTAGTCAGTTCTGTCCCTTAAAGGCTGTTAATCCTGTTAATACTTAACTTCTTACATAGTGTTTTCATCAAAGAATGTAAGAAAGCAGATCAGAAGCGGCATTCCCGTTGTACCGATATGGGGACGGTATCTCGGGGAGGTTAAATCACTTGTCGTAAGACATTTAAGAAGCCCATGGCAGGAAGAGTAATACAAATTCTGCCTTATCACCTGGATACAGGGATCTGTGGAAAAGAAAACCCCTCACAGATACAGTTAATTTCATTTAATTTTTGAAAACAACGGAAGGTAATAATATTTGGCAACCAAACCAAAAAAAAATAATGGAATGTTTGATTAGATGTGAATAATGATCTCTTCTTCTGATCCCTCCAGGATGCAAATTGGACTCTCTTTAAGGGTAAGCAGGTGAAGAAATACAGCCCAAACCCTATTTCAGTAACTTCAGCAGCCTCTCTCTAGAAAGCCATTTTTGAAGGCAGCCTTATCCCATTTGGCAAACGTTTGCATGAGGAACTTCTATTTATTTTTTAAATTAAAGAGCATAACAAATAAGTGGCCTAGGGTTAGAGTGGCAACCGCAGCAGTTTACCTTGATAGGAAGAGGCTTTGTTGGAATGGTGGGGCTGAAAAAGCTGACAGCGCTTTTAATCTGGCTTTGTGATAATTGAAAATGAGCTGCCCTATTGGCCTGGGATGTGCGCTTGGTTTTCATGGAGCTGCACCAAAGCAGATCTTAAGGTGGAACTTACAAATGGCTTTTGTACATCTGTGCCAGGCTATTTCTTGCTGCTTTTCATTTCATAAGGTAGAGCAAGTAGGAGTATAAACACTGTCCTGAAACCTGGCAAATGTCTATTGATGACAGACTATACAAGAATGTATGTAAACAGAGGGGGACAAGTTAATACAAGAAATACATGAGTATTTTGAAATGCTACAATGTTGTTGTTTATATTAAGCTAAATATCTCTGTTGTACAGTGGAGACAACTGCCAAGATTTTGTGCATGACAGGCTGTGCCAACATCTAAATTCAGATGCTCCAAAATCCTGGGAGAAGGGGGAAAAAAAAGACATATTAAATGAATATAGTACAGTCTATCCTCCATAACATAGTGAAATATTATCTGGCAATTAAATGCAGTCAGCTCACAATTCTGGATGCACTATCACATTCATTACTGATGTTTATTAATATTATATTTCTAGAGCAATAAATCCAGGTTATTGTTAAAGTGATATTGTTCTCATGAAGTAATGTTCATTGACCTAGTATTAGGTTTAGGAATAAGCTCTTTTTCCAAGACCGAGAGTCTTGTACACATGTCGGCTGATGTACGCGTTTGCAAAGGTGCATCGGTATACATTTGAATTTAAATCTCTGTCCTGATCACAGATAGCTGCATTCTTCTCAAACACAATTAAATCCCATTGTTATCAATTGTCTGCAGCTTGAAGAGCTCGGAGCAAGGCACAGCACTTTCAGGGCTGAGCAGATAGTACTTCTGCCTACTTTGCTTTTTCCAGGAGGTTGGGGATGGTCACAGGACAGAGCTTGGTTTGCTCCTGGGTCTGTGCATGTCAGCAGAAGTGTGAATTTGAGACACCATTAGAAGAATCTCTGGCAGAAGAGGAGGAAACTGGAAGCTGGTTTTGACTAGCTGGAGTCCTTCTCATAGGATCTAAGAGAGGCTGAGTGAAATGAGAGCTTGTAGCTCTCCTACAGCCTTGTCTGAAGAGCCAGATCATTTGTCTGAAGGGCTGGTCAGCTGTGTCCTTACCCACGATATGAAGCAAGGGATCAGGTCAAATAGGAAGCTCTAGAGGAATACAGTCAGGATTTAGGAAGTTCCGTGCGTGTTCATATTCTGATAGTTTGTGTGCTGCAGATAAGCTTATCCTGTAGGACAATAGCAATGTGATTAAGTCACGTGAATATTTGATTACAGTTAGAATGGATTCATCCTACTTTTCACACCTAAAAAATGCTGCCGCCTTTCTTTCTTGTGGGTGCGCACTGTTTTCATTTAAATTTTGAAGGTGTAAGAACATGCAAATGCAACAGCACAATCGTATTGTCATTTTGATTCGGCAGTCATTGGTTCTCTGAGAACCACACAGTAGCTCACCCATCAACAGACTGGCTAAGAGGAATACAAAGCGTGCTGGTTAGATGTTGCACATGTTGAGTCTGATCCTTCTCTCATATATGCTCTTGAAACGCAGGAGTAACAGGGCTGAAATCACTGCTATACTGGTGCACGTGAAGGAATAGTCAGGCTTCCTAGGCGTCATTCTTTGATAATCTCAGGCTGGACAGGAGACCCATCTAAAACGGCTTTGGAAACTGCATTCACCTAAAATGCTGAGCTGAACCAGTAATTTCGTGTGTTCTCTGAAGCACTTAGTCAGCTAAATCATTCAAAATAGATTATTACAGAGGCAGTCAGTGTCACTGCCACGGTCAACGTTCCTTTAGAACATCCATTACGAACGTTGTTTTGAGTATTTTCTGTAGTAACTCAACCATCTTGATTTACTTCGGACTGAGGCACATCAAGTTTGCAGCCTTTGCAGATTCCCACTAAAAATGCATGAATATCTCTTCAGCTGTGTTTGTTTCTTTGTTACATTTAAAAAATCAGATCAATTTTTTTTGATCTTCTAGCTGAATAGGTACGCAATGACGTGCAAAATGTCTTTCTTATTTTGAATGTTGAGACAGAGACTATGGTAACTAAATAAAAATTATTCTGTGAAGTGAATACATATTTTATCTACTATTTCCTTGCCTAGAAATCTCACTACATTTTATCTACAGGTCAGTTATCCCCAATATCCTCTTCTCAGTTGTGACATTCCAGACAAACAGCTGAAACATGGTTGGTACCTTAATTCTGCATGTGAACACTTTCCTATAGTCTTCTGAAGACATGGTGGAATCCAACCATTCCCTTTTTACAGGTAGTGAAACTGAGAGGGGATAGTTTGGTAAATTTTGTGACTTGGACGTGAAGAGCTTCTTGTTCCATAGAAGAGAAAACAAAACTCTTAATGATTATGACCAGAACAAATGAAGGCACATAGTCTGCATGGAGGCCTAAGGACTTCTTCAACTATCGATTTTTCAGTGGGACTTTCCTGACAAAGTTAGTTTTCTTAAGAGGTACAAGTTTTTATTGCTCTAAGTACACAAAGGCATCAAGAGAAGAGGCATTTATGATGCTAATGCAGAAAATTGTAGTTGCTTCTCACATTTGAATTGGAGTAAAAAGATCTGTGTGCATCTTATAGTAAGATAGGTATTTTCTCTCTGTTCCTTGGTTTATTTTCTTTTCTTTTTAAAAAAAAAAAAAAACAAGAGAAAAGTCTACAGAAAGCCTGTGTCTATAGAAGAGACTGATAACTTTCTCTCCACGTGGCAGTCTTGTATTGGGCTCAGGGCTTTTTCTTTCTGCATTTCTTCTTTGCATTGCGCTTTTGTCATGTTTGCGATGTCTGTTGTTTACATGCTAAAAATGGGCTTGGGATTGCAACCCGCTTTCCTGGTTCACCAGCAAAGTTCCTCTCAGGATGGTGTGGTAACACCTCGATTTCCTCACTCATGAGAAATGCTGCCCAGGCTGATAGGCAAGAGAATATCGATCTGAGGACATCCACATATTCCTGGCTGGTGTTATATTGCATAATAAGTCACAGAATCTCACCATGGTGGGAGTTGGAAGGGCCTTCTGGAGATTATCTGGTCCACCCCCCCCTGCTCCAGCAGGGTCACTCAGAGCAGGAGACCCAGTATTGGAGTGTCCAGGTGAATTTATCACGCAGTGGATGGAGGGAGGCTTCCAAAATCCTACAGAATTTATTTTCATTCCTGCTCTGCTCCTGTTCTCATGTCTCTGGGGGACATGCAATATATGGTTATATATTTTCCCAGAATGGAGCCTTTGAAGGTCACAGAATCTCAGAGTCCCAGCGTGGTGGGTGTTGGAAGGGCCTTCAGAAGATCATCTCATCCAACTCCCTGCTCCAGCAGGGTCACTCAGAGCAGGGAGCCCAGCATTGCAGTGTCCAGGTGCAGTTGGAATCTCTCCAGACAATCTCTGGGCAGCCTGGGCCAGGCTCCAACACCCTCACACCAAAGAAGTTTCTCCTCCTGCTCAGCTGGAATCTTCCGGATTCCAATTTGTGCCCATTGCCCCTTGTCCTGGCACTGAGCACCACTGAGCACAGTCTGGCCCCATCCTCTTGCCCCCCAGGGGACCTTTAACTCAAAAGCATCTGTGAAAAATATCTTCTGCAAGCAAAACAGTGCTTGTAAAAGAACCATAATGTGATCCGTAAGGTCTCATGCAAAATGCATCCACCTTCTGAACTGCTTGTTTCACTAATACTCCTGAAACTAATGTGCTTGTTTTGGTTTAGTTTTTAAAGATATTTATTTTTCTTTTGCAACTGTGTGTATTGTCATCAGCATTTAGCTTTTATCTCCTCTAACTCCCTTCAGGATCACCTTATAAGGTAAAAAATAAATGTGTGCTACCCTGCACCATGTCAGGCTTTGGACACCTACATCTCAATTTCAAATATACTTTTGGACTCCCTGACTCTTGATAAAATTCTGTTTAACGTTTACAGCAAGACCTTTATAGAAATTTGCAGCTGAATTTTTAGATTCATATATCTATCACTCTAAATAGATATTTAGATTCAACGCTTTACAACTTCACAATACAGTAATACCTGGTAAGGTAAGGACCAAATCCTTACTTTACAAAGTATCGTCCCATCAAAATCCACACAAGTGGATTTTTTTTTTCTCCAAACATTTTCAAATTTATCCTGAAGTGATTTCAGCATCTTGTCCTTTTGGGAAAGTAAAATATTTAGGAAAGATTACTTCCATTCTGCTATTGATATTTCATGTACATAAGATTCTTTCAGGAGCTAGAGAGCACTGGAATCAGTCCTTCTATTGTTCTGCTTCTTTCAACTAATTTATCTGAAATTGTCACTTGATTAGCTATTAAATAAGTAAATACATATTAAGTCTTAAATGCTTGGAGACAAGCTACTTGGAGGACTGTGAATCCTGTGGACTCTCTCCCAGGGTGATTACTCTGTGTACAGAACAATTTAAGCCAGAAAAAAGGAAATTACAGAAATGTGGGAATATTTTGTGAATGGTGTGTTTATGCTCAGTATGCATTTATATGTGTGTATATATATATATAAGTACTTGTCAGTAAAACAGTGATTCATCTTTCACTAACTAATACTACAAGTCCAAAGTATTTCTTTGATTGTGACCTTTCATAGAATTTCTTTCAATTTGCTGTTTAGCAGCTGACTTTACCATATTTCAAACAGAGCTATTTAATACAGCCCATTATAATTTTCCAACCTCATCATAATCTATTTTTCTAACAGGGTCACCTTTAACACATGATGAGATGAATGTATTTTATTAACAGCTCCATTCTTTTTATAAGGTTGCCTGATTGAAAGCTGCAATTTATTTCTTTTCTTAAATCTCAGGGATTAAAAAAAGGAATCATATACAACTTCGAAAAATCCAAAAATGGGTTATTCTTGGAGAAAAGTGTCCTCGCTTCTGCCAGTTGTCTTCTGTCTTGAATAATATTTTGCAATCTTCTGCTGACAAGTCACTCTAAAAGATGTCTAATCTGTCCTCAGATGTGGCACAGAGCTGCAGTTTGGGATAATATCTACTTTCTGCCACAAAAGGCATTTAAAAGACTTTCTACATCATTTAAATGTACTCTGTAGTTTCTTCATTTTGGGGAGAGAAGTTTAAAAAAAAAAAAAGAAAGAAGCAATTCTGAGTTCCATGGCTGCGGGCTGCCTGTTAATCTTCTGCCATTGTTTTATTTACACAGATTTATGAAATCCCAGCAGAATTCTATTTGTTTGTATGTAGCGCTGCCACTTTGATAGGAGGAGGAAGTCGTGGCTCTGCCCCTCTTACACAAACTCAAAAATGTTTATTCAATTTCAGCCTCATTTGTTTAATCTTTTCAATGACAATAGGAATAGAAAAAGCTGATCAACGGGACTTTTGTTTTGTCCAAACTCTAAAAATATAGATTTTTTTTGTTGTTAGTTTTATCTGGAAGAAGGTTTATTTCTGGTCTGCTCTGACAGAAGGGTGATAGGTTTCTATCTCTTAGCCTAATTAATACCTTTAATCTTTTTTAATGGTTAAACAGTCTCCCTTTGGTTGCAAGGCAGAGAAGAGATAAAGGCACATAAGGCTGGAGGTTAATCCCCGCATTTTATTTCTTAATTTCTGCTATAGGGATTCCCTTTCCATCCTTTCTGTTTACTTTTAAGCACTCTTCAGATGCTGGGAGAGAGAGACAAGAAAAAAAGTTTGATTAGGGCTATCACTCAAGATTAGGCAGACATTAAACTTTTTGGAATTTAATAAGGAATAATTGTTAGCTGAACGAAAGGGCTAATCTGGTTCCACATCCATTTTTAGTTCTAATGTCTGAGAAGGAAACAAAAAACATTAATACTTTTATGTGGCCAGTTTTGTTCAGCCTCACATTATTCCAGCCCAGATTGTGTATGAGACACAGTTAAATAATCAGCAACAAAAAATAGTAGGTGGTTTGGTTAGGAATATACTATATGAATTTGATTTCTGCCAGTCCTAGGTCACCTCTTCAGGGATAAAATCGAATGCCAATGTTATGTTAACTTAAGTATGAAATTAGGAAGGCACAGAATGCTAATGGTATTTCACTTAATATGCTCTCACCTTAGAAGTGTGAGGTGAGACTTTCATTTAAGTAAACTCTGAGGTGGTTTAAAGGACGTTTGGAGAAAAAAAAAATTCCTCATGTAGGTAGAATGATGGGAATTTTTACCGCTGATATTAGCAGGGGTCAGGTTTTTGCCTTGTTGCTTCTGGAAAAAAAATAAAATAAGCCAGCCAAGCTATTTTGTCTTCATAGCCTACAAAAGTATGTTGGAGATGGATACATTGTACTTTAAAGGTTGTAAGTACTGTCACAGAAAGAATTTTCCTGATAAAAATCACCTTTTCTTGACTTTTCGGTTTAGAATTTTAATGTGTTTAAGTGAACTGTAGATGTGGGAGTATTCTGTAAATAAGATTAGAAGCTCTGATGTAACCCTTCCAAAGAGATTATAAGATTTAGGATTTTGGCTCAGACATGTACGTGTCCTCAAAAGAGACTAAAAAAAAAAAAAAAAAATTGGATTTGTTGTTTTTATTTTCCTTTGTATACTAAGAAATGCTGTCGTCTTCATGAACTGATGTTTAAATGTTAGAGAAGCTCGATTAAATGCCTCTGTGTTTGCCACTGAACTGATATGGACTCTCTTCTCAAGGGGAATTGTTTAAGTAAAAACACAAATCCAAAGACCACCCGCTAGAGATCTAAAAGTTAGACAAGAGCAGATAGTATCCATTTGTTTTACACTCAGCAGCCATATGTCACACAGCCATGGACTTTGAAGCACATGAGCTTCCTCCCATTCTCCTCCTCTCCCTCGACCGCAGCAAAGATCCCTTTCAGTGGTATGATGATTTCTGGTGATGATACTTTGGGAGGCTGATGTGATATTGCTCCTGTCTAGAGTCATCGAATTGTTTTAGTTGGAAGAGACCTTTAAGATCATCAAGTCCAACTGTTCCCCCGGTGCTGCCAGGACACCACTAAACCTTGGCCCTCAGCACCACATCTCCACGGCTTTGAAACCCCTGTAGGGATCACGGGAACTTCACCCTTGCCCTGGGCAGCCTGGGCCAGGCCTGGAGAATCCTTGTGGGGAAGAAATTGTTCCTCTCATGTCCGACCTAAACCTCCCCTGGCGCAACCTGAAGCAGTTCCCTCTTGTCCTATTGCTTGTTTCTTGGGAGAAGACCAACCCCACTTGGGTCCAGCCTCCTTTCAGGGAGTTATTGAGAGCAAGAAGGTCTCCCCTTCTCCAGAGTCTCCTTTTCTCTGGCCTGAACAACCCCAGGTCCTTCAGCTCCTCTCCTCAGAAGGCTTGTTTGGAACTGTGTTTGGGTCTCAGGTAGCTTTGCCACCTGCTGAAGTGCAAACCCTCACAAGGTCTGAAATGCTGTTAAAACATGATGGGGTTGGAGGTTTTTCTAATGCACTCTTCTTTGTAAAATTCCATGATGCAGCTTGTGATAAAAAAAGTGAAAAAAGCCCAAGTTAAGAAACTCCTTTATTTGTCAGGTGTTATTGTATTTTCCCCTGTACTTGATCCAGTTCCATTTGTTGTTCTCTCTTGTACCTCAGCAATACAGTCTCAATAGAACGGAATGTTGGCTTGAGACACCTACAACAAGAAACACCTAATTTATTATTGGGGCAGCTAGGAACTATAGTAATGCAAATAATTAGCCTTATGTGGCCTTTAATGAGAGATTTAAAAGAGAAGAGTGTATTGCCTTTATACACAAGTTCATTGGACATGAATGTATGTTAAAGTCCATTTTAATTTAGTGCTTCATAAATACGAGTGTCTTGTCAGAGAGGATAGAGGCAATGATTTTTTTCTTATACTGGCCTCACCTCGTTATCAGGAAGATATTGGCAAATACTGAGAGCAGAAGAAGAGTCATGTGATGATTTCTAACCTGACTGTGTCCTCAGAATTGCCTTCCCAGATATTATTTTAAGCCTTGTTTGTTGATACTTCAAATATCTACCCGGTCTCTGCCTCTCTAGGCAGAACTGTGTGTGGGACCTCTTATTGATTTCTGCAACCAATCCTTTGAAGGAAAGATTTCTCATTTTTACCTCCACAATGTTAATAGAAATAAATTAAAATATTGAAAAGGGGATGGGAGGAATAGTCTCAGTTATGGTGATAGGCTGGAAGACCTAAAAATATATAATTTAACTGCCAGATGATGCTGGTCTACAATATTCAGAGGGTCGGCCCTTCACAAGAAATTATTTAGTGCACTGGAATCAGGTGTAATGGCCTAAAATATAGTCTGAAAATGTGTAAAACTTCCCAACTCAGAAGTCTATTAGCCTTTGGAAGAGTCGCAAGAGAAGTGGTAGAAGCTAATGACTTGATAATTAAATACTACACTGGAAAATTTAATATAGGAAATGATTCTACCTCGGTTTGGGAATAAACCGGGTGACATAATGAAACTTCTGGATCTGCAGAATACCTGCTCATGAGAGAGTTTTCTTTTACAATATAGGAAATATCTTTTTTCCTGGCAGCTTTGGAACAATTGCTGGCTCTCTTTTGGTGATGCTCTTGGGATCAACAGCATCTTACATATTACCACAATATTGACATTAATATTTGCTAGTCTTTTTAACTCTTAATTGTACAAAAAGATTCAATAAATACCACTTTATTAGGGCAGTGAATTCACAGCCAGTTGTGTCCTAAATTTATAAGCTGAAAATCAAACACATTAATTAGATAACATGGAAAAGAAAGGACCACGATGGAAAATTTTGTTGTTGATTAAAACAAATCTGAAGTACTGCAATGCGAGGAAGGCAGCTAGAGTAAAATTTCCATTCATAAACAGCCATCCACTATTTTACTGTCATCTTTATCTACAGGGTATTTTAAAAATGAATTAGAGACTGAAGCAATTAAGCCATAACACAGTATTTTCTGAACTACTCATCGAGTAATCCCAGTCTTGAGCAGATAATTGTCAATAACACAATAAACATTTATAGCTTGTCTATGCCCCCTATGAGAAGCGCTTTCCTGTTGCCATGTTGGCTTTCCAGGGAAAGTGTGCTTTGCCCAAATCCTCTAGTATAAATTGTCCTCTACTACACATGCTTTATGCATAAACACCCAAAATTTTATCCAGAAGGCCCTTTACAATTCTGGAGAAGCATCGCTTTTGTATTTTTCTCATATAAACTAATTTATCTTTTCCCCATAGCTCAGATTCTTCTTGCAAGCTGGAAACATTGTAGTCCTGCTTCTATTTTTGCAAGTATTTATTCTGAAAAATAACATCCTGTAAGGTAGCTCTGAGTGACATTGTTGTGCTCCCCCCGAGTCAAATTCTCCCAGATAAATCTGGTTGTCAATTTTGTTATTGTGAAAAGCTCAAGTTTTTTGACTGTGTCTACTTGTTTGTTATAGAACACGAACAGCAACATACAGGGATGAAGTTTTATTAAAGGACGAATTTAAACTAGACAGGGTTTGATGATTGTAGAAGAGGTACGAGGGGTTTTTTTAGAATAACACCTCAGGGATATTCTTGGCTTCTCTTTCAGCTTACAGCATCAATAATATTTTAGAAAAGATCCTTTCACAAAGTCACCCAGCCACACCAGCTTTTTCAGCATAGTTTTCATCTCGGCTTCCTTTCTGAAGAAAAATTCTTCCATTATGCATCCACCTGTGTGTAAGGGGGGGTCTTAGCAGAGACAGAAGCAGCTACGTTTGGTCAAAACCAGAAGTTTTGTTGTCCATCTGTTCGTTCACCTAGATCCAAACCGTTTCTCCAACATACGTGCTGTTCAAAACGTCTCAGACAAAGAGAGAGGCTCTTTCTCAAAAAACTCACCCCTTACGTCTTCAGAGTGCCAGCATAAATATCAAATGTGTGTTTATCTAATGTCCCGAACACAAAAAAATCCCTCAGTATCTGAATTCTGAACAAACGTAGAGATCTTACAGCTATAAAAAACTCATTAGTAATATTAAGCAGACTTTTTGGCCCCCAATTCTTTCTTACTCCCCTTATCTCACATATACCCTGCACACAGTGCTGTCACTGCCATGAAGATCAAGGTGATGAAAGTTTGATTGCTCATGAAGGTCAGGAAAATACCCTGTCTTAGTTCATAGACATCTAGAAACTGTCAGTACGAGCATTTCAGATCTAATAGATGCCATCAAAACAACAGGGTGGTCTCCTCCTACATGATCATGCCAAAAGCAGCTCTGGGCATTGCAGACCATTCCATGGTGCAGATGAACCCACGATTGGAGATGTGACACTTCTGAGAGGCTGTCAGAGCACCACGGAGAGAGTGCTGCAATAATCCACGTGTGAGATACTAAAGCATGGCCAGGAACAGTAAATTCCACACTGAAAGGGGAAAAAAATAGCCATTCTAGTTGTCTAAGTATAATTCACGCAGTGAAGCCCATCAGGAAGCATTCGTGTGTCAGTGATGAGACCACCTTTGCAAAATGAGTATATTTACTCTGTAAATTAACCACAGAATGCGTAATTTATTTCTTTTGCTGCTTCTTCATTAAACCACAGTGTTGAACCGAATTATATTTGCCATAAAGCTTGTTCAGTGATTTATTTCCAAACATAAGGAATGCATCTCCGTTTCATACTTTAAATAGATTAAGCCTGTTACTACAACTATCGTTGATTAGGAATGCTGTCTGAAAATCCTAATTTAAAATGGAACTAAATGTGTTGTAACTTTAAAAGATTTGCTACCTTTAAAAGAAAAAAAAAAACACAACGCAAGGGTTTCTTTAAAATTGATAAGCTCTTTTACCCAGAGCTTTTGTTAATGTACAGAACTGGAGAAAGATGAAGGCTCTGGTTTTATTTACATGTCACTAGAGTAGAATGCCAAACTCTAAATCACTGTCAGTCCAGTCACAAAGTGTTTTCATTAGCTTTGCCAGAGTGCCAGAGCTCTTCTCATGCTTGGAGGGAAACCCCATCAGAAGGGACCAGCTTCTCTCCCATACTGGAGAGGATCAGAGGTGGAGGTTTCCTCTCCACTGGAGAGGATGAGAGCTGTCAGCTCTACCTCCACGGTACATTTTTTGCCATGCTTTGTGTACTTCTGCCCTGCTAGCCCAGGAGGAAGCTGCTTCAGGTGGTGAAAACCTGTGGGGACAAGAGTCAAGTGGCAACATAAGGCTGGACCAGGGACTTATTCTCAAAGCATTGCTTAAAATGTGCTGGTGCAAGAAGTAAGCAAGCTGTTGGTACTAGCAAGTTTGCTAAAGGCTTCCTCATTGTTCATCATCACTCATCTCTTCACCGCTTTTTCATCAAGTAGGGAGAGGGTTAATTATCCCTAGCAGCTGCTGGCCCAATCAGCTGGGAGGGGCCACAGCCGGGGTAAACAACTGAGTCAGCTAATGGGATAGTCCAGACTATAATGATATCATGGCACTTATAAAAGAGGAGGGCTGGGGCAGGGACCACGTGTCTCAGGTAAGGGTAAAGTCTTGCAGTTTCTATCACTAAGCGTGTGTGTGAACGTGTGTAGAAAAGCTTCCTCTAAGAGTGTAAGGTTCTTGTGGATTGTCTTTTACTGTATTTTCCACCAAGTTACTAGGTCAATGGTTTCCAAGACAAGTGGCAAGATACATTTTGCACTACTCATTCCATCAAGAACAGACTTTGATCCTCACGAGGGTGATGCTCTTTAGTACCCATGTTTGTGCTTAATTTACAAGTGTTAACCTTTACAGTGTTAACCTTTCTTAGGACATGTGGAACAACCTACCACCTCAGTACTTCATCTGACTTGCCCCTTAATGTGCTGAAAGGTCCGGTTCTGGAAAATTGCTTTAACAACTCTATTAACAGAATTAAAATACCAGAAACGAAACCAGAAACATGTTGAGTTTCTTA
>WEIS01021052.1:31985-52124 GCA_013389965.1 Todus mexicanus | reverse complement strand
TATTGTTTACCGCCCGGCTTTTTTTTTTTTTTTTACTATCTTATTTTTCCCTTGATGTTTATAATTTATTGATGCTATATAAATTTACACGGTAATAAGATTTAAAAATTAGCTAGAATTAAATTGTGGCATTGTTCTGGGATATTACTGTGGTTGTTGACTCAGCGAAAGCCTGGATTCCATGACACTGTTCTGGAATTTGTGTAAGGAGAGCATTTATGGCTATTGAGAGGTGTTTTTTCTGGAACCATATGAAATATGGAAACACACAATGAAGTACATTAATAGAAATTAGAAATATACGTGAATTAAAGACTAAACTGTAGATCCTCATCTTGCCAAACTGTACAATCTTGCTGAGGTTATTATTTCAGAGCAGAAATGAGAAGAAACAGCTATTTCTCGTGTGAAGTATACATTTTTTTGATACATGGAATACAAGCTGTAAAATAGTCTGCGCTAATGGGATCCAGCAGTATTTTTCGTTTGTCCAAGTAATTAGGAAGAGATATAGTATCTATCTCTGTTTAAAGCTATTTTTTCCTAAAGAATGACTGAACTGGTTGTTCCGTCTTACACCGTAGTGTTATTTTGGTTTGTGCATTAGGGGTGGGCACGTGGGATGGCCCAGTCCAAAGGTAGAGCTGGCCTCTGGTGGCACAGCAGAGATGAAACCGAGTATCCTCAGCTCGCACAGTAGAGCATTTCTAATGTTGATATTTCTGAATGGGTTTACTGAAGACATAAATAAAAGAAAGGTGAGTCTCACCTTCAGTTTCTCTGGGATGGATAGGGCAGGGTGCAGACACGTTTAATTTTATGGAGTGAAATAGGAAGCATGGGGTTTGTGTCTATTTGTTTCAGGTGACTAGTTAATTTCTAAAAGCAGTCTTTGTAAGTGGCTGTGAAAGAAAATATTATAATTACCACTGGAGGAAATATTTTTTGGTGCTCATTGTAGAATGTTGGCTAGGAGTGTTATGATTGAAAACATGAAGCCTATCCTGAAGTAGTCTCCAATTTCCACATCTTGGAGTTTTGATTTAAAATTGTTTGGGTTGGAAGAGACCTTTGAAGCTCCTCTAATCCAACATTGTGCAGATCGATACATTAGCAGACCATGAGGTACTTGAATACCCTGACAATGAAGGCAGCCTAAGAGCTCCAGCTAACTAGAGAGATGCTATCCAGGAGTTTGACGTGTCTGGTGGAAACTATTTCACAGCCTGTCTATGAAACTCAAGAAAGTAGGATTTTATTGCAAATCAGGTCTAGTTTAATTTAATGAACTGGTATTAACAAGCTTCACATTCTGCATCTTTCACTGTCTCCCAGCTGTGTAGTATTCATTATAAAGAATATATGCAAATTTTAGCAGCATAAACAGAATTTAAAATAAGGAAAAACACAACAAGCACCCAAGAATGCTTTCTGGTTTTTCTTCAGGGTGAATTGTGTATTTGCTATATCCTACCGTCTGGTTTGTCCTTTAAGATGTTACTGCTGCATTAATTAGAAAGAAAATGCCACAACTCCACCACTCCAACAAGGGCACTCGGAAGAACTTTCCTAGTGGTATCCCATGAAACAGACCTTGGTGAGAGGATCAAATCCCACCTCCACTGGGGTCAGAAGGAGTTTTGCCTGAAGGCAAAGAACTCTTCATGGTAAAATAGAAGAGCAGGTGTCATTTCTCCAGGCAAAGTGTAAACCTCGGTGTACTCAGCAGTAAATTCCTTTAAACATTTATGTGAGCTAAAATTGCTTCATCCATTGACCTTTGCTCAACCCTCAGCACTTCATCCAACCGCAGTTGCACGTATCAGATGGACAGCAGAGGCTGAGTGCCCGTGTTAAACACCCGAGTTTTATCTTCTTTTCTTTTTTGGATGGTGCTCTGCTTTGTCTTTCTTCCCTTTTTACCTGCTCTGTTGAGTCTCATTCATTGTCTCTTCCATGGCCCTCAAGAGCTGTTAGTGTGATGGATGTAGTGTGAAAGAATGGTGGTTCTGTTGCATTTGCCTTTTTGTTGTTGTTGTTGTTGTATTTACGATTTAAGACTTTATGTACCAGTCCCCTCAGCAATTAGTTATTCACCCTCATCGCAAATTCTTCCCATCTTTGGATAGCAATAATAATAACAGAGGGAAAAATACTTTCTGTATTCCAAGTTCTAAGAAAGCAAGATCTGTGGAGGATATAACAGTAAAAACAATACCTGTGGAACATCGTAGAATCATAGAATGGTTTAGATTGGAGGGGACCTCCAAAGGTCATCTGGTCCAACCCACGATGCCACACTTGCAACTGCTCCTCTGATACCATGGCAGAAAACCAAGACCAAGAACCTCAAAGCATGACTACTCTGTTGACGTGCTACCATAAAAGAGCTTGCGGTCATGACCTTGAGGACCAAAGGGTCTACAGTTGTCTGTTTTTTGTCCAAATGCAGATGAACTCTGATCTTTTCCTGGATGTAGAATTTTGCTGAGACCAAAAGCAGGATGTTTTAATGTATGTCTAGAAGTGACAAATGACATTCAACTTAGGGGACAAGGGAGGATGGGGATGGGACAGATGTACCAAGTTTATACAGCTTTGGCCTTGTTTATTCCCAATTTAAAATATTACCTGTTTTATATCTTTTATTCTGTGATTTGTTCAGAAAAAAGCCCTGAATTTGTTATTGTATTTCATTAAATAGTAGATTGTACTTCTCTTTATTTTACCAAATGAGAATTGGAGCAAAGTAGAAATTTAAGCTTAAAAACCATTCTTGTTGTTTAGGTGTATAATTCTTTTCCCCTGCTTTGCATGCCTGGAACTAATGTGGCATTAAGTATATTCTAATTTTAAAGAATTTAATACATGCATAATCTGCTTTACAAGCAGAGATTAGATTTTTTTTTTTATATTAAAATAAATTGGGACAACTGAGAAGCATAACTTAGGGCATATTCATTTGAACAGAATAGGGAATTTTTTTTTTAATGTTCTTTTTAAAGCATTGATGCACTGGGCTTCAAAGGGTATTGCGGGAAGCTTTCATTGAAAAGGACTTGTAGGTTCTGCAATTTGAAAAGAAAAACTAAGGCAATACAATTGAACCTATGGGTAGGCTTATATTTATTGTATGCATTAGTGGTTTCAGTATTTTAAAATACAGAAATGGGTACAGCTCAGAACACCTGACTGATGGCAGAAGTCTGTGCTAAAACCAAGAACCAACTCTCAGCTTTGGGAGGGATTTTCAGAAATATGCAGCAACTTAAGATGCCTTTGCTCGGGTTTGGGGTTGCAGCTGGATTTAACTCCCAGCAAGGCATAGAGCCCTTAGCTCTGTACCTGGCACATGATTTTGTTCTCCCTTTCAGTAACAGAAAGTGATATTAAAGCTTACGGGCAGAAAGTGATTTCTCAGGCATCAGAATAGACCTTTTGTTTTGTTGCAGAATACGGATAAATCCACCTAGACTCTGGAGAAGTCTGGTGTTTAAAGCTGTAAATAGATGAGTAACATCAGGGAGTTGGCATATGCTGGGACTTCTTTCTAAACCTCGTAAAATTCTTGTCAAAATAGGAAAAAACCTGCTTCTTTTTATGCATACTTTTAAACTCCGGTTTTCAGTGTTTGGGAGAGTCTCAGGTTACTACTAAAAGGACTTTCAGTCAGTGTGGGAGCCCTTTGCAGTGTGCACTGTTTTATTTCTGTCATATCTCTTATCAAATTAACACATAAAAAGCTGTCATAACAATTTCACGTACTTTTCACCTGCATGACCTCCTGTAGAGGAGATCTGGGCCAAAGAATAACATTACAGGCCTAATCCCTTTTCCACTGATGTCCTTTACAGACCTGCATGTAAATACGCTTGTTTCTGTCTCTCACAAGTCACAAACAAGAACCTGACCCTGCTCTCTCTTGCGCGCATGCACCTAAAGACACGTCTACATAGAGGTTGCGAGTGTTGATGCCTCAGCAAAGTCACCAACAGGACACTACCTGTCCTCCTAATTTACTTCCCTATGAAAATGCTACAAAGTTACTACAAGATTTGCTATGGAAAGAGGTGGAGGCAACCGCTGGGCTGTGTGCCCCCCTGCTAAAGCAGGATGACCCAGAGTAGGGTACCCAGGATCGTGTCCAGGTGGGTTTAGAATCTCTCCAGAGAAGACTCCACAACCTCTCTGGGCAGCCTGGGCCAGGCTCGAACGTCCTCACAGCAAACAAGTTTCTCCTGCTGTTCAGTTGGAACCTCCTGGGTTCCAGTTTCTGCCCGTTGCTCCTTGCCTTGTCTCTAGGCAGAATCTGGCCCCATCTTCTTTCCACCCAGGGAACTTTTAGCTATTGATCAGCATTGCTCAGCTCCCCTCTCAGGCTGCCCTTCTCCAGCTGAGGAGCCCCAGGGCTCTTGGCCTTTCCTGGGCGCAGAAATGCTCCTGGTCCCTCAGCATCTTCAGAGCCTCTGCTGGACTCTCCAGTAGTTCCAGGTCTCTCTTAAACTGGGGGGACAGTGGTGCAACCAGGCCAGTGTTGGCTCCTCAGTAACAGGGGTCTGCAAGCCATCTTCAGATAGTCTTCTGTCCCTTGTGCTGCAGTGCGGTGTGCGATGCCAGATCATTGCAGGGCAATAAGAGAGAAAATATTTTCAAAATGACAGGGCAGTCCTTCTATGATGATGACAAACGGGGAAAGCTGGCAATGTTGAGCTGTCCGCAGGCCATTACCCACAGGAATTTGCTTTTGTTGCACTCCAGGAGGCCATAGAAGTGAAGCGAGAGCCAGAAGTACCCAGAGATGGTCTTTTAGTACCAGAGTCAGACTAAATACTTGCTGCACAACCGTTTTATGTTTGAGGGGTACTTCAGATCCTACAGCATGTTTATGTTACCAAAGAGTCAAGGAGTCACAATCCTCTTCCCCCCCAAACTGGACCAGTATTTCAATGGGAAAGTACAGGTTTCCAAATAGGTGAGGCTCTTTTCAATGCAGCAACTGGCATCAAAGTCCCTGGGTTTCTGTAAGCCCTTCTTGGAAAAGGGTTCCACATGTCATGTATCAAAAATCGTAATTTAAATACTTTCACAAAAAATTATCATGGATGAAGTGGGGACATGCTTTTAATTTTGGGCCGTTCACTACAAGAAGGACCCTGAGGGGCTGGAGCGTGTCCAGAGCAGGGCAACAGAGCTGGGAAAGGGCCTAGAGCACAAGTCTGGCTAGGAGCGGCCGAGAGACCTGGCGTTGTTGAGCCTGGAGAAAAGGAGGCTTGGGGGAAACGTTACCATTCTCCATAATTCCCTGAAAGGAGGGTGGAGCCGGGGGAGTCAGTCTCTTCTCCTAAGGAAAAAGTGTCAGGACTGAAGCCGTGTAGATGTGGTGCTGAGGGATGTGGTTTAGTGGTGACCTGGCAGTGCAGGGTGAGAATTTCAGGAGAGATGACATTGGCCTAGCTGCCAACCCTGCTGGTACCTCAAACACATTTCTCATTCCTCCACAAAGTGGTTATCTTTAAAACAAGTTAGTGAAAGTTTGCACATAAGTATAGTGTCTATATTCCAATTCAATTATATGAGTCATCTCCACAGGTTCAGCAGAAGATGCAGGTATTCTGGGCTGTTTCCTAATTCAGATCATTAGTATGCATTGGAGAACGTGATTCATAACCATATTTGCACTTTGAAATAAAAAAGGGACTCGGAAAGGAGATACTAACAAACACCTCTTTAAATATATTGCCTTATTTTTCATGCTGAAACCACTTGACCTGTGCAACACCAGCATCTTTACCAATACAAATAAATATAAGTTTTAATCCTTAATAACACATACTGCAAACATTCTGGAGCTGCTGAAGTTATCAGATTAGTTCTAGGGGTGGGGAAGAAAAGAACAACCTACTTCAGCAGCAACAACAAAAATAAAACACCTGCTTTAATTTGAAGTATTCTTTGGAGACGAGGCATTTTTATGGAGTGCAAAAAAAATCAGGGAGAAAAAAATAGCTGTCCACAATAGACCAGTGCATTACTTTGAACTGTATTTATAAAGTATTTAGCTGTCTGCTAGAATGGAAAAAATTAATATTTTTATTAGACAGACTTATATATATCATTGTCAAAACATTTACTGAAGCTTGTGGTAAACATTATTTCTAGCAACACTGATCAAAAAATTGCTGCTATATTCATTTTTGCTATTTGTAAGTAAGTGGCTGTTTCCTCCAAAATCTTACTTAAGTCAGAAATATATATGTTTCCTAGATATATATGTAAATATATATTTTTTTGAAATTCAGACAATATTCCTCTACTTGGTTTTGGATGTTTTAAAAGATCTTTTTTGCTGTCTAGAATTTGTTTATTTTGGGATGCAGCTCTGGAAAAAAGTGTATCAACACATGAAGTCTGCTGCATGACTGGCAGTCTGGCATTGCAGTCTGTATTCTTTTAATTAGATTAGCAGATGATTATTGTAGGCTGATAAGACGTGAAAATAACTTGATAAAGTAAAATGTAGCCATCGCATGATTTAAGATGCTGGACAGGAGGTAAAAGTATTGGAGTTTGAATCCACAGGGTTACTTTTGAGGAAAGCTTTAAGCCACTGGGGCTATTCTGCGTCTGCACACGTGGCTTTCTGAACACACTCAGATTTCTTCATAATGGTCATTTCCTTTTAAATACTGCTTCAAAATTGAACTTTTAAATTAAACTAAGAATCATAAAAGTATTGTGTCTGCAGCTAGAAAGATAAAGTTGTTTTTTTTCCCAAATGAGTCCCTTTGCTAAAATATTTCTATAATGCTTCTGCAGCATGCTGTGCAAATATATATAATAAAAATTAGACATGTAAGGAATACTAGAGGCAAATTATGGTTTTGTTATGCTGTGTGTATGAGGTATATGCATATATGAGGATATATAAAAATGTGTATCTTGAATATAGGATGTTACAATGCCTGAGGAATTTGTGAAAGCTTTCTGTACTGCTACCACAGTTTGATTGCAAATCTGAGAGGTGTTTAAACCTCAGCAGTGAATTGTGCTGAAAATAAATAAGAGCAAACCACTTGAAGTGTTCAATAAACACTTTCTGTTTATTAATGAAAGTACTTTCCCTCACAGAAATCCCCCAAATCTTTTCAGTAATTGTTGCTTTCACCCTTTTTAGTGAAATATTCAATATAACAAAAATTATTATTTGTGAGCTACAGAAATCCCATTCTGTAATTAGAAATCGAATGATTTTCTATATTATATTTTAGCTTAAAGAAAACAGTAAATTATGAAATATCAGAGAGCTCAAGTGCTTGTTTTTTAATAACTATGACTGTTTTGAGTAACTATAACCTGTTTTGAATACCTATGACCTGCTTTAAATACCTATGACCTGTTTATTTTTAGTGTAGCTGTACAATATCTGTTTATTAACTTCCTACTCATTACTAACCTATGTATTTGCTGTACACTTTAAAACTCACTTTACAAAGCAATTTAAGTTCAAACTCTTCAATGAGAGAGCAAAATTTTGAATATTAGAAAATACTTAGGGAGGAAAAAAGAAATCCTAACTTGGATAAGGTATTTATAAAGCTGTGGATAATTATTTTCCAAACAGTGATTAATAAGTGTCCATTTTCATGTCGTAATGGGGAATATATATTTAATCTCACTCAGGCCCCCTGCCATTCTGTTTAATACAAGGGTATCCTAGTGTAAAAAGGAGCTTGTCAGACTTATCTCTAATGGTCAACGATTTCTTTCCCTCTTCCTGAAGTCACTTTGCAGCCAATATTCTCAAATTCTCTCACGCCAGAGGCTGACAAATAAGCTAACAGCACTGAAGGTAACTGTGTTTTTGTGTAGGTGAATGTTCTCTGGAAGGTAACTGGATCTTTTTCTGCTTGTAAATCAGACAAAATACAGATATGAAGAGATCTGCTTATGGGAACAGATGCAAAATTTTTACGTTGTGGTAAAATATGACATGAGGGAGCGATATGCTGTGAAGAACTGTTGCATTTTCAGCCAGTGAGAGGAAAATGAATCATTGTTTTCTTGTCGTTGCTGCTGGGATTCTTCAAATTGTAAAAGCAGAGAGGAGTTGTAGTTATACCAATGAATACCTGCAAATTCTCCTGGCTTTCCCATGGTTCCACACTTTCTGTGTTTAATTCTCTTTTCAGGCAACTGCACTGTATGAAACAGGCAATGATTTGTCCTGATTCATGGCTTAGGAGGAGCTGCTGATTAATCCCATGTCAACAGTCTTGACCCTATGCAGAAAATAGAATCATAGAAGGGCTGCTTAACAATATATCAAGGGTACAGTTGCTTATTTTCTCTGCTTTGCAAAGCCTATAAATTATCCACAAATGCAGAAGAAGTTAGGATGGTGTAGTTCAGTCATTAGCACTTAAATCTTTTTTTTTTTTTCCTTCTTACGTAGTGAATTTTTTTTTCTTTAAAATATTTTGATGTAAAATGCCTAGCATGTTACCATGTTTTTCTGTATAAAAAGAACCATATGTATTTGCTGGTTTGGGCTCATCTTTTGGTGAACAGCAAGATTCATGCAACAGAACAATCCCATAAAGCAAAGATACCTCAATTCCTTCCATAAAATGCTTAAACGTCATGGCTCAGGGCTGTCAGTGCTGCCTCACATAAGTAGGCTTTACTCTTCTTAGAAGACCTAATAGCCATTTAGGCTAACGAGAGCTTGCAGAATTGGGTCTTTCCAGCAAGCTACTCAAAGATTATTTTTATTTTTTTCAGGGTGTAAGGTTCACAGGATATCGCTTGAATTGTTTCGGATGTGAAATTATTCTAATTCTGCCACAAATGTGTATAAAAAAAATTGGTTTTCCACTAGTGCTTTTGCTTAAGGATGATCATGGAGTGTCTGGTTTATATTAGTCTGGATAAATCGGATGGAATAAAACACACATAACGGGTTTTTGAAACGTGATCATGGGCAGGAGAGAGCGGAGTGCGTGGATTTTCATTTTTAGTAGTGAAACACAGTGACTCACCCAAGCCAGCCTGGAAATCCTGATGAAATGTTAAATTTTAAGGTGTGCATTTCTATATGGCAGCTCCAGAAAAGAACATGCCCCTTTGTTATCGTGCAGCATACACTGCTGGGTACGAAATCCAAACAAACAAAAAACTAGCAAAACCCGTACATAACAGTGAAATAAAGCCAAAATCAGTGGAAATCTTCTCATGTAAACTGCATAATAGCACTTGAAATGGCCCCTTTCTGTCATCCACTGTAACCATCACATTCCCATTTCTGCCGCAGTCAGGTGAACTGTCAAAGAGCTATTACGGTTGGCTGCATAGAATTCCGAGGAAAGACAAATTTGTGCAATTTTCTCCTTGGACAATAAATGGTTCTTTTGGTGCCTTTTGGTTTTCCTAAACAATTTTGGTAAAGGGAAAAAACCCCATCAACGGGTTTTTAATTTTTTCCCTTATTTTTTGTGTGCGTATGATAATGTAAAAGGGCTTTATTTGGACTGAAACCTTTGCTAGGAATGTGTAGCTCTTTGATGGATGCACATTAGCATTCCAGTATGGGTAAGATCTCTATATTTTTTTTCCTTTTCTGATAGATAACATAGCTTCAAGTAGATTCTTAAGACGGTATGACGGCATGTTCTCTTTTAATGTGGTTTTTTTTCCCTGTTAAAAGAATTGGTCTGCACCGAAATGTATACACAGAGGCAAAAAACCTCCATCCAATCTATTATTAAAAACTAATAACCCTAAAATATTAAATGCGTTTGGTCTGTTATGCCTAGTTAAAATACTGCATGCTCAGGAGTGAATACATTAT
This sequence comes from Todus mexicanus, assembly GCA_013389965.1. NCBI lineage: Eukaryota > Metazoa > Chordata > Aves > Coraciiformes > Todidae > Todus > Todus mexicanus. Next base: position 42,277 of record WEIS01021052.1, on the reverse strand, counting down.
TGTGATGTGTAATACGGTGGCTCCCGATAAGCCTTATCTCATAAATAAAAAAGACGTATAAATGACGTGCTTCTGAAAGGTTTTTTTCCTTCCTTCAGAGGCAAGTATTTTGTCCGTTCTGGGGACGTTTGTCGGCTGAGCGAAAGGAGAGTTTGATTATGTCTTTCACAGAGTTAATAAACACGTGGTTGTCAGAAACCACAACGAGGTTTCTCGCCAGTTGTTTTTCAGCTTCTATAAAAAAATTAAGGTGTTTCAGACCTGACCTTTGCTCTGTTGAGTCATCTCCTTTTTTATTTTTTTTTTCCAGTTCAATTTGCCTTACTGATCAGTGGCGTAAGCTGGAATTTTTATGTCCTTAGAAAGAGGGCAAAAGACAACTCGTTCCTCAAATTTTTTAAAGCTGGATTTTTTAATGTACACAATAGTGGTAAAATTCAAGGGTTTCCAAATTAAAAAATCCACACTGGATTTTAATTGTAACTCTCTCACTGAATTTCCTCATGGCTGTTGCCTAAAACAGGCAATTCTGAGTAATGTTTGCTAAATAAGACATTCTTTACATTTAATTCAGAGCTGTGTTAAGGTAGAAATCGAGCTGCATTCACTGGTTTTTACACTTTAATGAAACTAGATTTTAATTTGGGACCTCTTTTGGGCAATACATTTGTTTATTGTATTCCACGTATGTATAACTGCATCTCCCTGTACAGTGTTATTCAGGGTGCAGCCCCCTCAAAGCAGTTTAACACCGACAGGGAATGCTCCCTGCCCCAAAGTGTTCACATTTATGATAGAAACTTCCATTTTTGAGGCACCATCACAGCATCCCTGAAAAATCAACCCCCTTATGATGCAGATTAGTGGGAGCGAATCCAGCCCTTAGTCACAGAGTTTGTTTCTGCTGATTTCAATAGACGGTGGTACCGGAGATGAGATTTTGCTCTGTGCTAAGCTGATGATTCTTCCTGCTTTTATTTCCCCCATGGAGGACATAGCGCCTACAAAGATTCTTGATTATTATTATTATTTTTTTAACAGATAGCACAGTTTGGAAAATGCTGTTTACAAGCATTTGTGGGGGTTTTGTTTGTTTGTTTCTAAGCAGAATATCCTTCATTTCTGCCTATCTGCTAGACTGGACAAATCAAGGTGACAATCCATGGTTAACTCTGTCAGGCCCTTTGTCCTGCTGCTTCTGCGGATCGAAATACAATGGGAACAAAGTGGAATATAGAACGGTCCAGCTGCCTTGTTGTGACAGCGCGGCCCCGTGTCGCAGCCCCGGTTTGCCTATCGATAGCCGGCCCAGGAGGTGACGATGCAAATCACGGGAAACCTCTCTTGCAATATAAAAAAAAATCATGTCAAGAGGGGAGGAAAAATATAAATTAGACTTGCCTTGAAAAATAGCAACTAATAAAGGCTCTGCTTTTGGTACAGTTCCTCCATATAGATGTAGAGCCTGTTTTTTGGTGCTTTTTTTTTTTCTTTTTTTTAGCCATGGTGTGCTTCTAAAGGATGCAGGTGGGCTCGTGCGTTTAAATCGATCCTATGGTGCCTGCTCACAGGGCTCTTCATCGGCGTTGCTTTTAAGGCAGTTTATATTTCATTTAAGCACGCAATTAATCATCTTTACAGTGTCGGTGTGACTGGCGTCAGCGGCGTTATTTAATTAAATTTGAAATTATTGTACAGTAAATAGAGGCTTCCAACTAGCTGGGCCAAATTAAATGCTGAGGTCTATTTTGTACCCATGGTGTTTCCAATTTAAATGTTCATCCAAAAGGTTACACTTCACGAGCTGAAATCATTTTTATGTTCTAACTGTTGCTAAACCCCAAGATCAACTGTACGTGATCCCCGTGCCTCTATTAGTTGTAGGGACGTGTACACATTATCTATATTTCTCATCTTCCATTTTGTATTAGTGATTTTATGAGTGATGCTCCTTAAGCACCATTTTTCTCCCGATACTTCGTCTCTTCTGTCACATCAACCCAGAGCTGCTTTAGCACACACACACAAAAAGGCCTTTCCTCCATTTTGTTTCAAGCCTGATAATCAAGCAATTAGCCCACAAAATGGAGGTGCTCATCCTGAGGCTGACTTTGGGTGGGCTCTACCTGCAGACCCTGGGAAATCTGCCCCTGAAGAGCCGTCTCACGATGGCCCATAAGTGGCCACCACTTTAGGGGCATCTGGGAGGAGGGAGACCTTTCCCAGTGGGATCACCGGAGAATTATGTACAGCACGTGCAATACCTGCAAATTCTGCAGCCCTCCTGCTCTGGCTCTACTCGCTTCCTAATTTTCTAACGACTTGAAAACGAGTGGCGAGCTGAACTTGGGAAGCATTGTCGTTGCTTTTTTTTACCTCCTCTTTTCTTTTGGAAAGGAAAGAAAAAGGAAATCAAATCAAACTGAACCCAACCAAACAACATCATTTGTTTTATGTTGCAGCTTTTCCACAGACAATTCACAACATGTCTAGCAAGGAATCAGCCCAGAAATACCGCCTCCCTCCTATCATATATATATATATATATATATATATAATACAGCTTTTGAGTACTGGAAAATCTGTCATCCGTTAAGTGCAGCTCAGGTCTTCTGTATGAAAAGCACAAGCCTCTCTCTCTCTTTTTTTTTTTTTAAGTTTTTTTTTTTTTTCAAATGTAGTGCTGCCGTGTCTGCATTTTTTTTAAAATTGCATATTTATCAGGTTATGAATTATTTATGAGTGGGAAAGGGAGGGGGAAGGACTGAAAGGGGAAGGAAAAGTGAGAAAACATATGCTTGGCCAGAGGAATACCTTAAATGAATCCGCTACGAAGTCTTTTGAAAGATTACTTGTAATTACTTTTTTTCCCCTCTCTCCTCTTTTTGTTTCTCTTGGGTTTCTCTTGGTCATCTGCTGTTCCTATTATCAGTTGAGTTTATCTGGCTTTTAGGGAGAGTGAAGGGGTTGAGGGTAGCGTTCCTACGAGTTGGAAGATTTTCTTTTCTTTTTTTTTTTTTTCCCGTGGAAATGAATCGAGCAATTCTTTGACTTCTAAAGTACAGGGTGTTTAATAAATATTAATCCTTCGACTGTCAGATTGAATTATTGTCAAGCAGAGGCTGACAGATTGAGGATTAATGACATCTTTCATAAATTAGAAGTGAACTATCAGCAGAATGTCCGAAGTAGGGCTCAAGAGCAGCCCTGATTTGTACCTCAGACCAGTTGAACACCCCATCCCTGTCAGACCTGAGCTCAGACTTGTGCGGAAAACAAAAATATCCCTCCTCCCTCCTGCAAACACACCTTCCGCTCTTCGTGCACCAGGATCTGACATCTAGATCCCTTTTTGTTCAGGCTCTGTGTGCATAGAAATAGCAGGGTTGTCTCAGACACCAGATAATTTGATTAGACAGAGTCAGATCTGTATTCTTTTTTCTATCCCTTTTTTTTTTTCCTCAGTTTTGTTAGAGGAAAACCGGGGGAGGTGGAGTAATTTCTGTTGAAACACCTCAGTGTTGTATTTTCCCGCTACAAAAAATGCGACATCACAGAAAGCTTGAAGACGCGGTGTTAGAACGGTAAATTGTAAAAATGGGAGCTGCCTCTTCAAAAACCACACAATTTCCAGCATAAATTATGTATTAAAGGAAATATGTTTGCAGAAAACAAATAGCAGCAATTTAATATAAGGTGACAAGATTTTTAGGAAAGGCTAATGTGTGTCAAAAAATATCGTGTACAGTCTTTAATCAAACTCATGATCCTCAGTTGAATGATTGCTTGTAAAGCTGATTTTACTGTATTTTCTAATTCATTAAAAGCAAATCTCTCTCTCTCTTTCTCTCATCCCCTCTCCCTTTTTTTTTCCCTTTTGAGATTATTGGGGGAAAATTAAGTTTATTTTGTGCAAGATCAGATCTTTTTGGGGTGACTGAATCAAACATGCAGTTGTTTGGGGGGCCAGTCTTTCTCTTGGCACGGAGGTACATGATATGAAACTGGGCTACCCGAGTGTATAAAAATGTTTAGCTTAATCACTCCCTAATGACAGCGACTTATGTCCTTAGTGCAGTCGATTTGTTTCCTGGGTTTTAAAAGTAGATTATTTCCATGGTGCAGGCTTAGTGTAAGCTGTTGAGAAACCACAAGCACTGCACTTCAGCCTGAGTTTGGGACGTTCGCCAAGGGTAATCTGATTAAAAGGGCATTTTTTACAACATTGTGGTGCTTTGAAAAATTCTGTGCAGCCAGATAGAGTAGGGCCAAAAAAAATTGCTTTTTTTCAAAGCTAACAGTTTTGCCTGAGCAGAATTAAAAGCGTGATAAGCAGCATCACTGGAATGATTCTCTTCGACAGTCTTGCAACTGGATAAACAAAGCATCCTTAGTAACACATCTGTTACAGACCCACAAGCAAATTCACGATCTATTTAATGCAAGGGTTTTTTTGCTTGTTTGTTCTGCCTTTAATCACATTTGCTTGCTGCAGAGGTGCGGGGCTCTGAGGCCTCGCTTCAGCTCTAAAAGTGAAAATGTTTCCCTTTTTCTACAGTAGCTTCTCTCTTCCACGATGTGACATTTTATAAACGTTCCGCTGCGAAAGGGGTTATTTGCGCTGTGCTCTCGGAACCACCGTTTGTTTCCCAGATTCCTGAGAAGTTTAGCAGCTGTATGTTGTTAGAAGATAATTATCCTATCTTGAATCTGGGATTTCTTAGAAGAGACAGAATGTAATACTAATTAAATATGTCATGTTTGCACACATCAGAACATCCTCCAAAGAGCTGCTCTTGGATCATTCGCCTTGTTGAACCGTGCTCGTGTTCTTCTGCAGCACCTAAATCAGGAAAAGAAGGTAGCGACCAGTTTCTTGCCCCTTCTTTGCAGCCTTGAGCTGCTCTGAATGGCAAGTTCACGCTGGTCTCCACACACGCTGGTAGGACAGGACCGCTTACAGCAAGACATTTGTACACACAAGATACTTCAAAGTCACTGGGTTCAGCGTGACTACACAGCAGATCAGATCGGCACTAGGTTCTAGGGTGACAGGCAAAATGAAATTTGTTTTCTACAAAACAGGCGATTTGAGTTGGCATAATAAATATTGAATGACAAGAGGTGGTTTCTTATCTTTGGCTGCATCACGTGGCTCTCTGTGAGGGGAAAAATGTATAATGAATTAATGAATTTTCCAACTCTCCTGTCTTAATTGTAGCTGCTGACTTATAAGCAAAGTAAGAGTGCAATGAATCATAAACTATATTTTTTTTCCCCAGAGGTCTCAGTGATAAAATTACAATTATATTTCCTTTAAAATGCAGATTTAGGTTTTGTTTATTTTTTTCCGCATAGGTCAGAACATCAATGTCTTCCCTCACGCACGTGGCACAGTGTGTTTTCCCTGTCTCCAACAGCACCTTGTCATTTTTCTACCCATCAGCGTTTTAAAACTGACAACCTTATGACTGCACAAGCCTTTTAGATGCATCACTCACATTCTTGGTGGTAATGTGAAGTAGAGGCAATGCTGCATTTACTCTGTTTTACCTATTGATATATACATCCCACATCCACTCAGCTATGCGTTCATACATGTATGTATGAACACATGCAATTACACAAAAGCCGTTGCATTCAGCGACAATTTTTGTGATATTCAGCAGTTCTTGCGGCACCCCTCTCCCAGGTGTACGCATGAGGTAAAAGCACACGTAAACTGCTTTTAAATGTGGATGCGGAGCCACAGAGCAATTCAGCAGCAGCATTTCCAGCATGAGGCCGCGTGTCCCAGAGCCCTGATGGGCTGAGAAGGGCTTTGTCAGGGCAGCTCGGCTTGGGATCCTTTGATGCAGCACAAAGTTCGATTTAGACTGTTTACTGATATGTGTCTTCAGCAACTGGCAAAAGTGCTCAGAGAGATGAGATTTAGGCTTTTCCAACCTTGGTGACCAACCAGCCTCCCGAGGCATGAAAAACTGCTTTGGAGTAGCTCTAGTCCACAAATTCCCTTTGTGTGACCATTAAAAAAAAAAAAACAACAACAAAGAAAACAACAAAAAAAGGTGAGGGAAGGGGGAAAAAAAAGGCAGTTTTCCTGGGAGAAAGACTGAATGAAGGTGTTTTTGTGTCACACTTTATTTGCTGTGTTGTTACCAGTGTTCCTCAGATACGGAAACAGAGCGCAGGCAGAATTAATTGGGAAACATCTGTTTACTCTGGCTGTTTACTTTGGATCGGTCAGCACAGCCCGGCTTTCTGGCATACTGAGTTCTGCCAAGCATCTGGATTTTTAGTCTTCCAGCTCAATCTATCTCTTCATTTAAAGTTGTCCTTTTAAAATTGAGTTTCGTGCCTCTTAAAATGCGATATTCATGCCCAAAAGATGACCTGCTGTTCGCAGGGAGAGAAGGGGAACCCATTAGTAAAGAAGATTTCTTGATACCCGAGGAGACCTGTGATTCTGTGTTGCTGTCGGGAGCACAAAGACCTATAGATCTGCTCTTTCTTCCCAAGTAAAACGCCTGTGATCCATAAGAAGCTCCAATCCTTCCTTCTTCTCACCCCAAAGAGAAAAAAGGGGAAAAGAAAGAAAATTATGCGCCATCAGATCAGCTGCTCTCTGCTGCGGCTTTAAAAAGCTGAGGATGTTGCTGTTTAACATAAAACCTTGTGACCTTACTACCGCGGCTGCTTTGAAACACCGAGCTAGTTAATGATGCAAATTGCAGACAGAGGGAAAACATCAGAAGAACCTGTCTGGAAATTAGTGTGTTTGACTGAAAATTAGCGAGCTTAATCGAACTTGCAGGAAGTGTATTTTCTATTCAGAAACCTGGCTTAGAGCTTTTGTCCTTCGGGGCTATTCTCAAAGCGTACGGGACCTTTGGGAACGCAAGAATTAAGGCTCCATCCACAGTATGGTGCTCGTGTCTGATTTGCTTATATCTGAGACTAAAATCCTTCAACATGCGACTCATACGTTACGCAATAAAAAACCTTAATTCAAACAGAGCAAGCGACCGCTGTGGATTCAGGTCCCAACTTCCTTAGACCAAAAAAATGATGATGTTCAGTGTAACTAAGGGCAGGGTGTGTGCAGGGATGATGCTTACCCCTTCATCCAAGCATGGAAGGGACTCTCCACAAATAGCCTTTCTTTTTTTACAAGGAAGAAAGACTTCAGCTGCCTGTGACACCTGCGATTTGCATTTAGAGTTGCTCTCTGGGCAGGGTGATTAAGATGAGGGACTTGGAAGGCCAAGCAGCTGCTGGTGGGAACAAAATGCCTCTGTCAGTGTGTGTCCATCCTCGCAACTCTGCAAAAGCATCTTGGCCAGAGGATTCTCACCCTGTTTACTGTTTCAGAGACCTCATTGTCGGGTCTTTTCAGAGTGGACATTGTCTTGCAATCACCTTTTGCAAGGAGGAAGAAACTGAAGCCACTGCTCCAGTTCTTAATTTACCACCCACTCGTGTTCTGTTAGGAAATCAAAGGTAAAACAAAGTAGCTAAGCCATGTCCTGAGTTTAGTTCAATTTAAAAGCTCTGAGTGTGCCATGGAGACAAAAAAAGACTGTAATATGTCCTTGAGTAAGTCTGTCTCCAATGTCTACACTAGTTGTGAATGGTTAACTGACCGATTTGGGTGTTTGCATTAATGCCCTGGCATTAAGAATGGGACACTTAAGTGTCCTGCTACTGGAAACATGATTTGCCTAAGTAAAGGGTATGTTTTGTGTTTGCAAAGCTCTAAGACCAAACTAGAATGGTTAAGTAATTAAAAAAAAAAAGCAAGGAAAAATTCATGCAGAAGTTGTTCAAAACATCAAGATAGGAGTGCTTGAAATTAGGAACGTAAGTTATCTTAAAACATGAACACGTGAAGATTCTAACTTCTGTTTTCCACCATGTCAATAGGATTTCAGGGCAGTCTGAAAAATCAGGTTGTTTTTGTTATGTACCTATATTTGGATTTAGCAGCCTAGATTTCTCCACCTTGGTTTAGATGTTTATTTTAGTGGCAAGTTCTCAGTGAAGATGGTGGGAGCTTTGTCTGAGTCCGACTAGATGAAAACAGGTGTTATGGTGTTTTGTCTTTTGAGAACAGGGAGTTTTAGAAGCGTAGAGAGATTTTCTAAGTCTTATAGGAAATTACTGCAAAGTAAAGGACTAAATTATATATTTGTGGAGGTTGATTACATTTATACTCCTTTTTGCTAGGTCCAAATTGTTTGTGCTTTTGTGTCACGCAACTGCCATTGATTTTCAGATGATATAGCAATATTTTACTCCTATTTTCATTTGATTCAGGCATCACATTACCAACTGTGTCCAAGAATGAATATATCCATCGAGGTGTTTGTATTTATAATAGTGGCTGGAGCCATGTTGCAAAAGATGCACTATTAGGAAACATCCTGGTGCTAACTTTACCTGAACACAGACATTTCTAACAAAGGAAACTTAAGGAAGGAGTTGTGTTGTTATAATTCTGCTGTCTTTCGATTGGTGTAAAGATAAAATCGATGTTTTTCACTTACACTTTTCCAGCTGTGAAATTCCTGTGTCTTTAAACTCCAGGAAGGCTTAAGGTAAAAATGGCCATTCCCAAAAACATTTGCTATTCTTTATAATTCTGCTGACAGGGCTATAGAATCTCACATCCTTTATAGGTACCTGTCACCGTATGATAGTGTGATACCACTTCTTCGCTCACTTTAGTCCAGCGTGTCATAAATTTAACTTCCAGGAAATAACTTGTATTGTAAAGTGCTACACTCAGTCACAAGCTTCATGTTGAAAGGGGGTGATTCTGTTTTCCTTCTTTTATAGACCAAAACACCCTGAAGTTTTGTACTAGCAAGGAATATTTATAGGTATAGGTGCTGAGGATATTGCCTTTAGCGAATTTGCTTTGTGTTAACACTACACAAAAACTACCTCTAGGTGATACGTATTTTTAAAAATTTTGATTTATAAAGCCAGTAATTTCCACATATTTGTGCTCATGCCAGACTAGCATCTTATAAACACATTGGTTGAAAACAGGAGATTCTGTTGTCAACGAAAAAATAGAAACCCATTGTTTTCCCTGGAAACGTTTGGAAAAAATTAAACAGACCCCATTTTATTTTATTTACATCAATAATCTTCCTAGCTCACCAGCACAAAAAGAGACAAGCATCGCTTGGGAAACAGCTGTCAGAAGCTTCTTCTACCACCCAGAATCTCAGCAGCTTNTTTCTCTTATCTTTTCTGATTGCTTTAGTCTGCAGCTTTCTCAGCAGAGCCTTGTTCTACTGCTGTTAGAAAGAAACAATAATCAATGTAGAATTTCTATTGATAAAAGAAATGCAGCCAAACTATCTGTGTGAAGTGCTATGCACTTAACCTTTTGTAAACCACCGAAGAGTAGCTATCAAAAATTACAGAAATAATTTTAAGATCATCCAGTGCACAGAAATAGCAGGGAGAAAAAGAGCAGAAATTTTAGAAATTGATTATCAATTGGATCTGGATTTGGAGGAGATAATGAAAATTTCTTTATGCTGTTGTATCTGCTTTGTTTGTGTTTTAAAGTGTAATTCACACCACCACGATGTGGGAGTTAATAATAATCCCTGAGCCAACGGGGAGTATTCCGCTGTTTCCCTTAAGACAAGGAAAGGCTTGTGAAATGTTTGAGGAAAAAGTATTGTAATTGCTGGGCGAAATGGCAAATTTTAGAAGAGAAAACAAAATCAGAATACAGCAACTGCTAGTCTCCTAGGTAAACTTGCGTATTGACAGGTCTGAATTAATAGAAAATGTTTTTCGAAAGGTTCTGTGTCAGCTGTATATTGCATATACTCATTCAGTTCCCACACTGCTCTTCAGGGGATTGCTTGATTCCTGACACTCTGTGACAGAGAGAAACTTCGCTGCAGAAGAGGGAAATAATGCCTATTTTGTTCTCCAAAACAAAATCTCTCATTTGAACATTTTAAGAAGATATACACATGGAGCTACATCGAACTCTGTTCACCAAAAAAATTACAACACTCTTTATTTACATCTTCATCGGGCAGATGCTAGCTCCTGCTAAGGCTGGATTTTAATCCTGAAGCCTTAAATATTCAACAGAGGCCAGGTTAAAAAGTGCAAATGAGCTCTCAGTGTAAGTTACCTCCTGTGGGAGTGCGTTGGAGGAGAGTGCCAAGGAGCCTGAAGACTCCAGTGAGAAAAAAAAAAATTCTTTTTTTTTTTTTTTTTTTTAAAATTTTTTTATAGGGTCAACGGGGCACATC
>WEIS01021052.1:15803-31958 GCA_013389965.1 Todus mexicanus | reverse complement strand
TGCAGTGCCCTGATATAATCCTACAAAGATCCCTTCCGAGGAAGAATTTAGTCTCTGGACAGATAAGAGCCAAGACCTCTCTGAATGCTAAGTGCTTTGCTATGCCCACTCCACTGGAGTTTTTATCGGGCAATCCATGCAGTGTTATATTCCAAGTAGAACCTGCTGCAGTTTGATGGTTGTCTTGAACTGAAGATGACAATTGTTAACTAAATTGTCTTTGAAAGCCAAAATCTGTGCCCAGAACCCCTTGTGGAAATTAAGAAAAGCTGACTCTTCAGACACGTAATTCCTGCAAACGCAATTTGCTGTCCTTCCAAAATTGCTACTGTATTTCACAAATCAATTAATGATTTCGGTGGCAGGACAGGTTTAGAGACTGCTCAGTTACAATGTGTATAATAATCAGCTTGCCAAAGATGTCACAAGTATTTTTGAAAGGGTGTAGTGAGCCGTATTTTGATCTTCTTGCCTACCTGGGGAGTATTAACCCATCAGACGATCGTTGCATCTTTATCTTGTTACAAAAACTTAGGTGGTTTTACTTTTTTTTCCTTTACTTCTTACAACTTCTTTCACTATTATATATCCTTTTTTCACACTTTATTTAAATTGTAAGATGACTGTGAATAGTAACGGATTTAATATAGGAAAAATTTCAGAATTACATTTTATAAAGTGAAATGTGAGAACGAAAATAGCTCTTTGTAGATAAGGCTTTACTATTACATTTATTTCATTTCAGACTCAATTATCACTGAAACAACAATTAATATTTTTTTTTTCTTGTCCTTTAAAATTTATTTTAAACAGAAGCCACCTGCTATTTTTCTCACCCCCTCACAACTTTAGAGAATGGCTGAGATTAGAGCCACAAAACTTAATTTTTAAGCATCTTTAAATGCTTAAGATACTTAAAGATATATCTAACAGATCTATAGGTACTTGAATTAAAAGTGGATGGTCTGGTCAAATTAACAAAGCGAAACGGAGGTGGGGTGAGAAACTTCGTAGCAAAACTTACATCTGTTCTATATATCCTACGCAGGAGATTCTAAGTGATAGGAAAAAAAGGTTTAAACAAAACAACCTGAGATAAAGGATCTACAATTTAGTCATTATTTTACATTTTTGTGCTCTTCTGGACTTTTTTTCTCTTCTCCCCCACCTCCAGAGTGGCGAAGGTTCCTACATAGAGACATCACAAGTGGAACAGTTAATTTGTTTCCACGTAATTATCTCCCGCAGTCAGTGGGACTGCTGCCGTGAGTCAGAGTTTGTGAGTTTGTTCTTGTCATCTTTTCTGGCAAGGAGCACCAATAGTTTCAAAAGAAAGCCCAAATTCCCAAAGCACAAATCTCAGCCCCATTTTACTGGCAAGCCTCTGCTTTTTCAGGTGTTTGAAAGCTGAAGGTTTGAGTTTTATCAGATAAAGCAGCCCGGCTCTCCAGGGTTTGCTTTTTACCTGGTGCAAGTAGATAATGTTTTCAAATTCTTCGGACCTTACGACTTCTTTGGTACCCTGTACCTTTGTCACCTGCCTCAGACTGACCCAACAGTAAAAAGGAGGTGTCTGCTCCCCAACCTGTGAGCAGTGTGAATTTTAGCCTTGCCACTGTCACTCTCAAGGGCGGAGCAAACACGATTGGGCTCTGAGCGTCTCATCACAGCAACAAAGTTTTGTTCGTTTTGTTACTGGTGTTTCAGGACTGTTCTTCCACACACAGGCTGGTTGTTGTTTCCTCACTTTCTCAAACAAAAGCAGAGCTGTTGTCAACATATTTTTGTTTGTTTTTTGTGTTTTGTTTTGTTTTGTTTTGTTTTCTTCTTCCCGGCTTTCTTGGTTGTGTTCGTCGGGCAAAGATCATCATGCTCTGATTTAGTGTTTTCAAATAAGTGTGCCCTCCGGTGCAGGGCTCTATTGAGAGACAACACAGCCCAGGCAGGAGAGTTCAGCATGGCCACTAATAAAACACAAGTGCTGCTTTGTCAGGCCACAAGTGATTACTTGAACAAGTGCCAACCAAGAAACCAAACATTAGAGCGCAGCTCTTCAGACCGTCAAGACAAAGGGCCAATTGACTTTCCTCATTAGTTTTTGTGCCAAACATGTAAACACAGTTTCCTCTCTATCTTTGATGCTTGAAACATGCCAGCTTGTTAACATCTTGGGTGGTATGGTGGTTTATGAGCCTGTAAAGACTATTATGTAGTGGTAGGTTTTGTCCTAATTGAAAAGATTGGCTTAAAGGGCACCCGAAACTGGCATCTTTTGGACAATTTAGAAATGCTCGCTTTGCTCTAATAGACTGATGAAGCTGCTGCAAAGAAATTTAAAATGCACAGGATCTTCCTCTGTCACGCGTAGACATTAAAGTTTTGTTAGGATTAGGACTGGTCTACAGCTCACTAAAAAATAGTAATAAAAAAACCACCAAGTGATAAGGCCAGCTTTGACTATAAACTGACAGATAAAACCTCGTTTGGAACTGCTTCGCAAAAAGCTTGCTGAGGTTTGTTGTTTGTTTGTTTGTTTTTTTCTTGATATTCTTTGTTTTATGCTGCTTTTATTTTGGGGACCTCTGACATTTTACCTTCCTTTGCATTTTACTCCAGTCTTTCTTGTTTTGAAATGCCATGAGTGTACAAGATAATGGAAATTGGAGCAATTTCAAGCAGCCCGAAATGTTTGTGAAAGGTGTTGGATTTCAGTCAGTGCACAGGGAGTATTTTCTCTTGTGTTGATCTTCTTTGCTTGTGGTATGACTGACATGAAATTTTACCAGAGTAAAATACTGAGAGTGTCTTAAAGTGGACACGTTATGAACAACTGTGCAAGGTGGTGAGCTCTATGAACTGCATTTTCTTTTCATTTTTTTGCAATTCATATCCATCTTTCATCTAAAAAGCTGAGTTTACTTCCCCCCCCAATACAAAAATATGAGGTTTTTAAAAATTAGGTTGAATATTAAGAAAGAAAAACAAACAAGAAATCCCCATTTAGCTCATGTTTCCAACTAAAAAAGAAAAAGATTGATTTGCTAGCATCTGACTATTTTGAAAATATAAACTATATAGCATCCTATTTATAGGTCTAATGAAACCTTCATTATTGTCAATGAAGAATTTGTAAGAAATAGGCGCGTCAATTATTTTGGATTTCCTTTCAAAGTGCTAAAAGATAAGAAATGATGAGAAGAAAAAAAATGGGGATATGGTGTTTTCTTTCACTGTCTCCCTCTCCCACACAGAAATAAATCCACCTTTCAAAATAAAGGATTGAGCATGTGTGGAATTATCTGCAGGCAGAGCAGTGAGCACGTTTTGGGAACCCAGCTGCTGCTGGGCTGGATGACACTAGATGAAAGGAAGGGCTGGATTTGTGCTGGAGCCTTAGCAGCCAATGCAGAGCCACAAACATGGCTCTTCTACTCCCTTACACTGAGATTCTGGATGACGATAAGAACAATAAATGTCAGCTGAACAAGAAAATAAATGTATGGAATCTGATGGTATCTAATAACAGGAGCACTAGGTGAGACTGCATCTCAAATCCTGGGTTCAGTTTTGGACCTCTCACTCTCAGAAGGACCTTGAGGGGCTGGAGCATGTCCAGAGAAGAACAACGGAGCTGGTGAAGGGTCTAGAGGACAAGTCTGGTGAGGAGAAGCTGAGGGACCCAGGGTTGTTCATCCTGGAGGAAAGGAGGCTCAGGAGAGAACTTCTTGCTCTTGACAGCTCCCTGAAAGGAGGCTGGACCCAGGTGGGGCTGGTCTTCTCCCAAGGAACAAGCAACAGCACAAGAGGAAACTGCTTCAGGTTGTGCCAGAGGAGGTTTAGGTTGGACATGAGAGGAACAATTTTGTCCTCTCCAGGGTTCACCAGGCCTGGCCCAGGCTGCCCAGGGTGGGGGTGGAGTCCCCATGATCCCTGAAGGGGTTTCCAAGCCATAGAGATGTGTTGCTGAGGGACACGGGTTAGCGGTGCCCTGGCAGTGCCGGGGGAGCAGTTGGACTCAGTGATCTTAAAGGTCTCTTCCAACCTAAGCAATTCTATGATTCTAAAACTTAAAGGTTTTCCACTTATGCTGCCCCACAGCCAGGAGCCCCAGTGCCCGTGTCCCTCGCTCAACAACTACTGGCTTGCAGGTTCTTCAGCAGGTGGCTGAGCAGGCTTCTGGGCTCCTCAACCCTTTGCTGTTCCCACTGTAGGGTTTGCTGCAGGAGGTTTGAACATGCTGTCTGCAGCTTAAGATTTCTTCCCAAGCTCTGTGTGATTTAGGTTTCAGTCTGCAAGCTCAGTTTGCTTGAGGCTTCCCTGCATCATCTTGAATTAACCCTAACCCAGGAGTAACAGCAGAGGGCCTTTAATCATCCTCAGGTGGACTGTTTGTGGACAAACAAATGGTTTCCACCCAGAGCAAGCCAGTTTTCCAAGGCAGGGCTGTGCAGTAACGATAAAAAAGCAGCAGGAAGTCTCTCAGCTGCAGAGATATGAGCCACCTGAGGGGGCTGATGGTGGGAATCTTGCAACAGATTAAGTTTCAGAGGTTTTTCAAAGAGTGGTACCTGTGCTATTCAACTTGAAGGGAAACGAAGCAGAGAGTGACCTGCCTTCCTGAAAACAAAACAACCTTTGGAACATCACCAGGGAAGGATGAGCAAAGCTGACAGGGAGGTTGGTTTGGGGAAGGTATTAAACACTTGGCAAAATTGCGTTTTCATGCCCAGGTGCCTGCAGAGAGTCAGTAAATGTTGTCCCAGAGGATCTTCCTGCCCCCGGCCTGGGGAAAGCTCAGGGTTAAGCTATGAGAAGGTCCATAGAGTCCAGGAGAGATTGTGAAATGGGAATTTCATTTCCCAAGAAGGTTTTACTGAATTGCCTCCTCACACAGAATTGCTCTGAGAGACTCCGAGCCAGGACAGTGTCTGGGCTCTTCTGAGGCTCTTAAGACTTAAATTGCTCAATGAACAGTTGCAAGTGGGACAAAACAGTGAAGACTGAGTGTTTGGAGTGGAAGAGCTCAGCTGTTTCTATGACAGCTGGTGGCCAGCTCTCTGCAAAGCCCTCTGAAATTTCCTCAGTATTTCAAAAGTATAGCTGTCTGGTATTTCAGCAGTTTTCCTTACCAGTGGAGCTTCTCAGTAGTACTGGTAAAATGAACTTCCTTGTGGTGCCAAAGCAGCTTCTCAGTACAAGGGGCAGTGACAGATTTGGAGGTAAAGAACTGAGGAGGTCCATCTGAGCAGGGTGGGCAGGTACTGGTGAAACAAGGGTCAGTGAGATTATAGGTGCTTGTGGTGATGGTTCAGAGAAGTATGGGTGGGGATCTCTCCTTTTCTCTCCTCCTTCCTCAAACACACTCTCCATCTCTCTTGCCAGGTTGCAGGAGTTTTGGTTTCTCCCTATATTCCTCCTTCTCTTTCCTCTTCCCAGGACTCTACTTCCTCCTGCAAGTTGCAAATCCTCCCTCATCTTGAACCTTTCCCACGAAGCAGTTCCTCTCCCTTACCAACATATATAGCATGTGCTGGGAAAGTTCAGTTGTTCAAGTTGTACCATACTCTGGATGGTGCCTTCCCTGTGGATGTGAGGGTGACGTGCCTTAGGAAGGGGTCTTCCAGATATTTCAGATTTTTGAGATTATTTGAGTGTGCTCTCAGAATAAGTAAATCCAGATACTGTCTGAAGCAGGCGATAAGAGTATTTGCTTAGGACTGGACTTGTATATGTGACAGTTTGGGTCAGAGAGCTGCATATATCGCAGAACTATCTGTATTGTTTTTTTCTGTTCTGAATGTGATGGAAAATATCATGCAAACAACCTTTTCTGTAACGTGGGGAATTTGAACCAGAGCTGGATTTGACTCAATGTACTCTGTATCAAATGTTACATTTGTAGGTTGTTTTAAAACTTCTCTTTGTCATTATACCACATTTCCCTTAAAGAAACCATCATTTCAAAATCTGTTTCCAATAGCCACACACTTTTGATTGCCCAATGTTCAGGGTGAGTACATTAATAGCATTCAAAACGTGGTTCACAGTTTTTCTGACATCTCAACACTCTGGAATTTCAGCAATCGAGTTTGACCTACAGTACCCTGCACGCAAATCCCTCGAATCGATTGTGCCGCACAAAGCAAAACTGGCAGTAGCATTGCTGCTGAAGGGAAAATTGAGGAGTACGGTATCGGTGCTCTTTTGCTACCAAGTTCATCCCAGCAAAATCATGAGCTCATGATAGACCACATAAGTATAATGAAACTCTCAGCATTTTGATGTATAAACCAAGACCGGTGCCTTGACCTTTCAGGGCTAGTAAAATGGTTATAGGAGTTGTGGAAGAGATGCATGTTCTCAACCCAAGTCAGGCAGTGTGTGTAGAGATAGGGTCATTGTGTGCAAGAAACACCATTCCAGAGGTGTTGAGATGGTTTCCGCCTGAAGTTCGGCATTGTACTGAAATGGTAAATATCAGGCAACCTCAAATTTCATACACCACTGTGACAGAATGAGCAGTGCATGAAGGGGCGGGGAGAGAGAGTCCGTGTGAAAAATCACTGTCTGTTAGTTTTGTCACCAGATAACTCTGCAAAACCAAATGATAGTCGGGAGATCAGGAAGATGAAGGTTAAAGTTAAAAAAAGGCATAAAAATATGTGTGTGTACCTTGCTTCCAGATTTAGTCTCCATCTGAGTGTTACTCATCTGATCATCTGCAGCGGAGTTTGGTGTTAAGAGATGTATATGTTCTCAGAGATGAGGACCTTGTGCAAGCTCAAGCAGAAACCACTGGCCAAAGTGTGTCTTAAATCATATTGGAAGCCGGTGCAAATTACTTCTTTGATTCTTCAAGTTTTCCTCCATCTTTGTGTACACAGCAAAGTAGCGCAAAATGCCATTTAGGAGGTTTACTGGTGAGAAGAAAGTATGTGACTAAGTGTCGGATGCTTTTCTTGGTAGGATTCATGCTCTCTTCTTGAAATCCACAGTGATTGTGCAGTGAATTATTAATGGCAAGGTAAATGCAGTTATTCTGGTGGAAAAGAAAAAGATGGGTACTATTATTATGACTGAGAAATTATGTGGCAGAAGCATAGGCTGTCATTTACAAACCGTTTTTATATTTAAGGTTCTTTTCTTCCTATCTACGTAGTTCCCGGCAAAAATGAGAGACTGGGATGAGGATCAAGTTTCTTATTTATAGGTCACTTGGTGCAGTGGGGAGATTCCACTTTGGGTGCATCCTTACAATGAGTTCTGCATGGTCAAAAGCCTGCGCTGACTCCGAGCAGGATTGTGCCCGATCCCCTTTGGATTGGGGCAATAGGACTAAGGACTGTCCAAAGATATTTGGTAAAAAGGAAACTCTCACACTTTGTGAAGTAAAATGATGATGACTTCAGAGAAGAAAACAGTTGCAATCTTCATAGTCAGAGAAGTGAGAGTCTAAAAATATGATCCACAGAAAAAGTTTATGATGATTAATACTTAAATAATACAGGAAACAAAGAAATGTCCTTTTCCTTCAGGCTCATCCCTAAATTGTAGGGATGTTACTGGCTTTTGATAGTACTGACTGAATGATTTATCGATTTAAGGATATTTTCTGCCTGGTGTAAAGAAAATATTTAAAATTCTCCTTTTTTTTTTTCCTTCATCACTTAAACCCCCCCAATCTCTAGCAATAGGTATTTTCCTATTTCTCTTTTTTTTTTTTTAATCACTTGTAGTTTATGTACGTCATACACTTTTATACAATCTCCCTCTTTAACTGCCTTTGTGCGTCATCTACATTCAACTCGGAACAAAATGAAATCTGGTGTGACCTCTGTCCCTACGATTCCTATTTATACTATCCCACCGTGCTTGCTTCTGGTACAGCACCTGGCAGATTGGGATCCCAATCTGCTTTCGCGCTGTACCACCACTCACTACAATGTGATGGAAACACATTTAGTTTCTAGCTGCCTGTGCACATACCTAAAGAAGTTCTGTGGGATTCTGAGTCATGTGTTACTCCTCTAGAAAAATATTCCTTAGCTCTGAAGCCAAGCCTTTTAGAAGGAGTCAAAAGCGTTGTCTTTGTTCTTTGTGTCACAATTTTATTCGGGAAAATGAGCTTTCTGCTTTATTAAACTCATGAAAACTTGAAAGTTGCAAAATCTCCTGGAGAATGTTTACACTCTAAGTAGCGATGAGGGTGGCTGTGTAGCTTGAGTTCTGATCTGATCATTTATTTATTACACGACCAAATTTTGTTCTGGTTTGTATTCAGGCGGCTTCTCCAGATGTGTTAAGAGATACCATACATTGAAATTCCAAAGTGGGTGCAGGGCTCCCTACTTTTGTTCTTCTGCGCTGATAGTTTTTAAAATGAAAGCTTTAATCTGTATTATATAGGATCATTAATTTCTGCATTTTACACTTGAGCAACAGCATTCTGATTATCTGCTGCAATGAAAAATAAGCAGCCCTGCTCCTGCAGACTTAATTACTTACTGCAGGGCCCATCCCTTCCTAGTTATGGCACGCAAGCTGCAAATGGGGTCAAAAACATTATTAAAAACCAAATTACCCACTGGATGGAGAAAACAAACATGCAACGGTGACCTCGAGGACCTCATCAACATAGGAGGCAAGCCTAGCTGCACACATTACGCAGCTCCGCCGAATTTGCTAAGAAGCTCTGTTCTCAGGCAGACAACAAAATAAACAGCCAAATGAGCTCGTTGCACATGATAGCCACGGTATAAAGTGGATTCCGGCTCAATATTTTATAAATGGGGAAGGTGACGAATGTAGAAATGCACCAATGTGTTGTGGAAAAGGTACCTGCTGATTAGGTGCCTCGACACAGGTGGAAGTTTCTAGAAAAACTGACTTTGGCAAGAAGGACCCTAAAATTTTGCTGTGTGACCCACTTGAAGATTAAGCTTTATGTGCCAGATCCTTCTAAAAGTGTGATTTGTCCTGATGAAAATGATAAATAGACTTTCAATAATTAAATAATAAATAGATTGTACCTACCATTCTTTAAAAATAGTGTTGTTTGCATTTAAGAGTGAGCAGTGGGAGGATTTGGGAGATTTTAAAAGTTAATGCGAAGCATTAGTGCTAACAGAAACACATGAAAATGGAGCAGCAAACACAACTAAGAACAAGTCCTTGGAAAAAATAACCACCTATTTGTTTAACCATAGTGTAGAAGAACGTGGCATAATATTTATATGATTTCCTTATCTGAAGGATGAAAAAATGGATCTGAGATAAAATTTTCCATGTCTAAAAGTCTAATGGATGGTAATAGAATTGTAAACTATAAATGAAATGCTGATCTATTCGTATTAACAGGGATACAGTATTTACGTGCAATATTTATAGCAATAGGAGGCTGATCTAATTTATAAGACAGGGGCCCAAGGAATCTATTGTTTTGAAATGGCATAAAAGCAATAATGAGACAAAACAATAAAATATTTAAAGTGCATACAAGCAAAATAAGTCCATAAACCACGCAGTTAACATTAAAAGATCATTCGGTGCCGTTTGGAATTTGTCTCTTTCAGTGCATTGTATTTAATTAATAGTAAGCACCGAAAATTGCTGGAGCTTGAAAATATGATCCAATCCCGCACGTAATAGTATAATATTGTAATAGTATAATATTTTTTCCTGTGAAATAAAAACATTATAAATTATAAATAATAAAACTCCAGGAAAACGATCAGGTTACAACAGAGCAGGAATAAGTTATCAACATGCAAAAATACATGTGAGGCAGACAGGATATAATTATCTAGATATCAGGAGCAATTCCGCAGTGAAGTTTGCGCTGTAATTTAAACTTCAAGCAATATTAAAATATTTTTAAAAATTTACATTTGTTGAATTCCATCTGTGAGTCCAGCAGAATGAGTCTTCATGGGGTAAGATTGGTGAGGGTTTTTTTTCCCTTTAATCAGCTACTCATGTTTTTCTCTGATCCTGCTGCTCTGTTTTCCTGACAAGTCCATCTAGATAGATCCCCATGGCCTAGACCTTCTTGCCCACTGAACTGATATCTCAGCTACATGGACATTTTACTATTGAACACAGAGGGGCCTTATCCTCTATCTACTGGAATCTTTGGAGTTGTGGGTCTCTCTTTTTTGAGTTTTCAGGCTCTGCATGTCTGTTACCAAGCTCACTGGCAGCCTCAGTTCAAGTAAGCCCCAGAGACAAGGATGATGATGATGGTGGTGAAGGGAAGAATAAAGGTGTGGATGAAGAGCTGTCGAAGAGCTGCAGTGCTCTTGCAATCCAAGGGGTGGCACAGGGAGGTTAGAGAAGGGAAGATGCTTTTAACACTGGACTTGATGATCTGAAAGGTCTCTTCCAACCAAAATGGTTCTATGATTCTAAAATGGATTTTGGAAAGAATGGAAATTTGTTCAAGGGTTAGGAAGGAGGGAAGGACTAAGGGTGGCTTGTAGTGAAGGGATGAGGACAGTCTTGCTGTGTACACGTAGACAAGGAGGCCTGAGAACGGGGAAGTAAAGCTGCACCTAAGGGCAAAGGGAGACAAAGCCCAGCAGCCTGGCCCAGGCTGCCCAGAGAGGTTGTGGAGTCTCCTTCTCTGGAGAGATTCCAAATGTACCTGGACACTGTGATCCTGGGTCCCCTGCCCTGGGTGACCCTGCTGGAGCAGATGGGTTGGATCAGACGATGTCCAGAGGTTCCTTCCAACCTCCACCATGCTGGGATTCTGTGGTTTACTTTTCATTTTGCATTGACTGATTTCTCAGCCTCTGCAACTGTTTAAATAATCTTCATTAGAAATTATTTCCTCTCTCATCCATTTTCTTCATCATCCTGTGATAACTGATGAAACAGACTTTCAAGGCTTGGGGCCAGAGGAGAAGAGGAGGTGAATGAGTTCCTTAGGAAGACAGTGTTTAATGCTGTGCTTGTAAGGGATAATGTTTGTGACAAATCAGTTAACTGAGGTATTTTGACAGGCTGCAGGAACAATGTCCAAGGATTTTACAAAAATTTGAGGTTTAGAATTAAAATTGGAAAGCTCCAGTTGCTTCATTGTAGGAAGTGAGCAACCCTGATCTGGTTTCAGAAACCCATTTGGTATTTGCATTAAGATGGTCTAACAACCCCAGGTTTTTTTCTTCTTTCTTAAGCTGTTGCCCTGGTTTGGGTTAGAAAAGAACAATTCTGTTCTATGATTTTTACTTTTCAACTAAGTCTGTCTAAGTTAGCAGCACGTTATTGCAGAGTGTCTGCTTCTAGCAGTGATAATGCTCAATGTTTATAGTTAGTACCAAGGATGGGTATGCAAACCAAGGTCACTGCTAGATTTTGTGTACCACATGGGGGGTGCAGAAAAGTAAAGGATGAACCTTCAGGGAGGAGCAAACAGGACAGGTGACCCTAAATTAGCCAACGAGGTATTCCATCCCATATATGTCATATCTGGTATAAAGCTGAGGGATCACGAGGGTCCCCCTTCTTCTCTTGGCCCTTTCACCATTTTGCCCTTGTTCCATTTCTCTGAGGTCGAGCTGCTCTCTCGGCTTCGGGCCTCTTCGTCACTCGGTTTGGTCTTGGCAGCTTCAGCTTTGCCCTGAGGCCTCCGGCCCTGGTCTCAGCCCCCGGCTCAGGCCTTGGCTGGGCCCCAGGTTCTGGGCTGCATCCCTGAATCCAGCTCCCGGTTCCTGTCTGCTGTTGGGCCCTTCCACAGCATCAGTGGTGACAGTGACATATTTACCATCTGGGGGTTGGGTTCGATACTGGTTTTGTACATGTTTATATATTTACTTTTTATTATTATTGTTATTATTATTTTCATGTTTTAGTAAAGCTGTGCTAGTTTCCTTTCCTAATTGATAAGTCTATCTCCTTTATTTCCTTTCTTCCCTTCTGGATGGGGAGGGGGAGAGGATGTTCTGTTGCAGATTTGGGGGTGCCCTGACCCCAAACCGTGACAGCTGTGAAGTGAAACCAACTCAAATGAACTTTGAAATTGTATTTGTGACATTTCATGGTAGACTCAAAATTTAAAACAAATGTGACCAACTTCCATAAAAGAGAACTTGGGCCCATCCTTGCAATTATTTCTTCTATGAACACAATCTTTAAAAGTAAAAGCACTGTTAAAAGCAGTGTATACATTAAGCAAATATTTTCAGAATATTTTCAATTTTTGTAGGCCATTAGATAAATATAACATGTGAAATGAGATGACGAACCTTGCTGAGTGCCTATCTATATACTCCTGTAGAATGGACCCAAATAAATTGTCAATAGATACCGAATGCGAATGGAAGCAAATACAGATAAAGGCAGAACCATGCATGTCAACAACACTGCTAAAAACAGTGTACTTCATTAAAAAAACAAAGTCAATTAAAATCAAAACAACATTGCAGCATGTACAAGTGCTGGAATAATCATTAGGCCTTGCTGAATAATGGAGGAGAATAGAAATATATAATTTTTTAAAGGGAAACAGCAGGGGTGATACATTACACAAAGCAACAATCTCCAACAATGTGACAATTGGATTACTTCAGCCCCATTAGGCAGGTGCAGAAGAATCATTAACATGAATCTCTTCAATGGAAAGGGGAAAAAAGTAAACTTTTGTCTAGCACAAACTGCTATTTTTTTCCCCTCCTGAAATGATGAGGAACTCTGGCAACGAACAGACTGATTAAAATGAAACCTCTATGTTTATCCTCTTTGTGAGACTGGTTAGTCATAGGATAAAATATGTACACAGTATTTGCTCATAGTCTAATGATGTTAAAATAGGCTGCCATGGCTCTCATCAGTTCTTGGTCTTCTGCTGAGGTATGAGCATTGATTGCTTAAAATATAGAAGGCAATAGGTTTTGAATTTTTGAACTCTTTTTGATATGAGAGATAGTTAGGCTTCAGGTTCCATTGAGTACCTGTTTTCCCATTTCAAATTCAAAACAAACCTGTGGCCTCCAATTTCAATCTGAGCAACAACTGTTGAGAAGAAAGAGTAAACAAACTTCATAATGCTTCCTGAACCTCAGTCTGCTTCTTAAACTCCAAGCACTTCCCCAATGTTTTTCCCTTTGGAGTTCTACCAAAATCATTCTATTTAGTGCTTTTGAAAGAGATTGATTTGGAGATGAATAGCCAGGCAGTTTATGGAAAGACATTTGATTTTCTTTCTTTAGAATTAAAGAACTGGATAGACACTAGCACTGGTCATCTTAGAAGTCTATTAGTTATGGCTATGGATGGAAATTCGCAAGTGATGGAGTTAGCACAAGTTAAGAAGCTGCTGCTCTACAGCCAGAGAGACTGCAGAAGTATTAATTTTGTGGGCCGTGGTTGTGTGTTCTGGTAGCTTTAACTAAGTCATTTTACCTTGTGCATGGACTGTGAGGGGCTGGAGAGCACTGGGTTCACCTTTGGAGAACCTGTCTCCAAACTCCTGTCAGGGAGTTGATGAGAGCAAGGAGGTCTCCCCTGAG
The DNA here is from genome assembly GCA_013389965.1 of Todus mexicanus. Lineage (NCBI taxonomy): Eukaryota > Metazoa > Chordata > Aves > Coraciiformes > Todidae > Todus > Todus mexicanus. The sequence continues at coordinate 18,450 of WEIS01021052.1, read as the reverse complement.
CCTTCTTTTTTTTCTGGGCTAAGCAGCCTCAGTTCCCTCAGCTGCTCTACCACAAGTCTCTGAATCTTTAAGTTGATGGTGTTGTGAGAGTCAAGAAGAGCAAACACTCAACCGCTCTTACTTAAAGAGCCGATACCAAATGGTAATACTCAATACAAACCCCATTTTGTTTCACGGCTTGAGAAATGCCTCACGTTCCTGACTACCTTTGCCTTTCTGGGTTGAACGAACGATTATAGGGTATTTGGCAAATTTTTACCTCAGCATCATTAACCTCTTGGTTTTGAGCCATCACTGCCAGAGCAGATTTCTTTTGCAGAGCACTGCTTGAGGTCAGCAACTCCAGGCAATAGCAGACATGTCCCTGGCACAAGTGTTAGGCAATAATTCTCACTGTTAAAGAACCCAAGATTTGTTCTGGGGGTCTCTACAGACAGAGCTTAAGGGGAAAAATGTCTAAAAGCTCAGCCAAGAGTAAGGAGATGTTGGGGGGGGTGTGTTTGCTGTGGTGATTAGACTCACTACAATAACTTCTTGCGTGTCTCAGCCACTCCATCCTCTGCAGGTATCCTGCAGCCAGGAATGTGATCTGCCTGGAGAAGTCCCTGGTCAGGAGAAGTGAATGATAGGAGTAGAAAAATAGGCATCTCTAGAGAGGAGAAGCAGCTTAAAAAAGAAAAGAGAAGAGTAATAGAGATATGCAGAAAAAACAGCAAAACAATTGATTGCAGGAGTTGACACAAAAGCAGGCTATTCTAGAGAGAGATGGTTTCTTCAAAGGTCCTGCTGTGTACCTCGGTTACAAACTTGTCATGCCAAAAATCCCTGCTTAGAAGAAGTTGGTCTGGCAGCATCATTACAACCTGGCAGCATTGAGGTTCCTGCTACAGACTCCTCCCTTTCTGCATCCCAGCCCAGGAAGAGCTCATCTTTTTTTCTTGAGTAGAAGCAGAAGTTTCTCCTCGCAGCTTTCTGTCCCTTGAGCATTGACCTACTATAGAAATATCTTCCACACCTATTTTTTCATAGATCTGAGCAGGTGGGTTGCAGCATTTCTTAGGGCTCGGGCATTGTATTTCTTCTAGGGCTCAAATATTGGATTTTTTCCCTTCAATTCTAGGACAAATACATTATTTTGTTGGTGATGTGCCCGCAGGAACAGTCTCTCTTTCTTTGTGTTCCACAATGCCTATAGAGTTAGTTTATAGACAGCTACATGTTTCAGACTAATATCCACAAAAAGCAGCCCGTGAGAAGAGTTTTGCTCTGAAATCCTGTCTTTTCAAAAACGTGCCTGCCTCAGCACTTTGGGGAGATTTTCAGCTGAAGAAAGGCATGGTGGATCAAGACCACTCTCATTTAAAGCTACTTCTGAAAGCAGATAGCTATGGTGGTTTGGGGCTCCATCCTTCCCTTCTGTGTCTATAACATATTCCTGGACAATAATAAGAACGATTAGCCAGTGCTCTTCTTTGCTTCCAATCCTCTTTGTTTGGAGTGCCAATACAATCACTGAAAATTTGTAGGAGCCCATATTACTATAGCCGAAGGAGACAAAGCTGATGAAGATGATCTGCTTAATGCATTTTACCTTATGACCAATTGCACATAGAATTTGTGAACCTTTAGATATGGCCCACCCTATTTCATAGCCTGTCTCTTCTGAAGGGGCTGTCTTGATCAGTAGATTAGAAAGTAATACTTGCTGGCTTACTTTACAGCTTTATTTTTCTAATGATAAAAATGATGAAAGTATCTCTCCCATGATCCTGCTGTGAGGGTGCAGCTTTGGAGGTGGATGGGTCTGATTCCCGTTTAATAAAGAAGGGAGTCGTATCCTGGGTACATATCTTCCACGTCTCATTTTCAACCTTGGCTAGATGAATCCCCTGAGATTAGCTTGATTATTGTGATGAAGGAGAAGCAGCACCTGAGTGAGAGAGAATACTTCTCTGTGGTGCTCTTTGAGTTGGTTTCTTTTGGGGAGTTTCTATCTGAAGCCAGAATGATAAATGGAGACTCCGTGTAAATCAAATGGGTGCATATTAAGCCTTCTCCAGGGTTAATGGTCCATATGCCAAATACTTGGATACATTTTTGAGTATTTGTCTAATAAAAAATGAATTCTAATTTGTACTCAATGTGCAAACTCATAACTATGGTACCTGTGAGTGATCACGTCATTATTTGCCAGGGTAACCTAAGTGTCATGCTTAAGAGATGAGCTACGTTTGTTATCTGTGAACACCATGTCCTTCCTTCCCCCTCTTCCCACCCCCCCCAATTTATTTGGAGAATAGTAAAAAGGCTTTTAAAAACTGGTGCAGAGTGAATAATCTCCTGAACTGTTATTCCCATTAAAAGTAGATGCTTCTTCCCTTCAAATAACAATCCTTCCAGCTGCTTTACTTACGGAAAAAAAAAAATAAAAGGCTGCAAACATCACTAGAGGAATTAGCAGCTTTTATTCACATGAGAAATTTTTCTGGAAGGGAAGGGAAGTGTTTGGTGAATCCTCTTTCTTGCTCACCCCCAGCACTCGTCACTGCACATAAAGAGGCTGGATGAGCCCTGAAGGTAGCGGGGATGTTTGTCCCTGTATGAGCATGTTAGAAATGCCAAGTCAGTGTGACTAATGGATAAGACA
>WEIS01021052.1:0-14106 GCA_013389965.1 Todus mexicanus | reverse complement strand
CTAATAAAAAAACAAACAAAGAGAACTGAGAAAGTTTAATAAGCAGTTGTTTGTGGACATGTGATAAAATAATGGGACTATTCTTGTGTTTTTTCGGAAGCAAAGTAAAGTTTTCATCCGTTGAGGTTGGTGACAAAATACTATTTGGGACTCAGCAGGAGAAGGATTTTAGAGTACTTTCCAGAATGAGTGAATGTATTTAGAAAGAGGAAGATTTAGCAACTGGAATCTTTAGGAGAAATCTTAGGAAAGTGCTGTTGTCAGCTTTATTTTGCACACAGAGAAAGGCAAATATCTATTTTCTTTTGAGAAATTGCATTTGCACGTAATAATTGTGGGTTTAAAAATGAACCCAAACTGCTTTGAAATGTTTGTTTTGGTTTTTTTTTCATTTGTTTATTTCAACTTTCATGCCCTTTAGCTTCAACGTCACTTTCTTTTCATTGAGCTCCTTGAATTTTATTAAGGTTTCTTTTTACTCAGTGCTAAAATATTTGGGTTGACATAATTAGATCTTATGGTCATGGAATAACACTTATTCAGCTGAATATTCAGCATTTATTCAGCACATGTCTTGTTTCATTAACAAACTCTAACCTACAGCTTTTCCTCTCTGGTGACAGAAAGCAGAGTTCATGAAATTTGCAGTAAGTTTTCTGTGAATGAAATCCACTGAAAGCAGGATGGGTTTGGAGAGCAGCTGCATTTCATGAAGGGAAAGGAATTTTGGATGGCAACTTTGGGTTTTTTCCGCTTATAAGCAAGCAATTAATATTGTACTTTTTAAAGTGAAGATTCACATCAGACCTTCTTCCTAGGAATAGGGTTGTTTCCACGCAAGGCTGGGGTTATTTACCAGCAAATTCATGCAATTTCTAGCAAATACTTAAATGGCATCAGGCTCTTGTTTTAAACATGACACTCCGAGGGATGAATAGTTCTGTATGGACGTAGCACTGGTATCCGCCATGAGAAGCTGCCCCATCCTGAGCAGAATGCCAGAAAACATTCCTGCAAAATAATTTGGAGAGTTATTCCTGTAGGAAGCAGTTGCTTACTCATGACTCACCTCCTCATGGGGTGTAGGCAACCTCCTGTAACAAGCTCGCTTGTACCCAGACCCTTTTTTTAGCTCTCTCACCTCCTTCCAAGCTGCCTAAACAGCTTCCAAGAGCTAGACGTGTCCCTGTGCGTGTGAGGGAGCACAAGCTGCAGTTCCTATCAGCTGGGTGGATATTTGGGGAGGTGGAGAGAGTGCAGGAAGAGTTCAGTCTTCAGGAAGCAACTTGTTTAAATTCTGGTGTAGGTTTGTTCAAATTAACAGGGGATTTTGTGATTTTTATTTTGGCTCAGGGAGTGCTCTCTAAAGGTCGATAAGAGGAAGAAAGAGAAACTATAATACAACAGAAATTTCTGGTTTGAACGAGTACGCTTCTCAGTATGAAAACTCACTTTGTTTTTCTAAGATAAGAAAAACATAATTAATTGTGAGGGAAAAAAATAATACAGGCAGCACAGCTTAACTTAGATGCAAGTTTGTGGTAGGAGACACCAGCAGAGCAATTTTTTTCAGACAGATTTGATCTCGTCCTACTCAGTCCCTGAGCCAACTGCAAAACCCCAAATCTCGGTATTGGCAGACGTGTCACTGCAGTCCTCGCAACGCTCATTCTAAACTAATAAGTCTGGCAAAGGGACAGAGTATATTAGCTGATTCTTAGTTCCAGCAGCTCCCCAGAAAGCATTACAACACACTTGAGATATCTCATGCAAACAGCTGAGATGCCCACGCTGCATAGTAGTGTCTGCAGGGACCGCTCAGGGTCCAGGAAGTTGTGACAGCTCCAAGTGAGGTGTTATACTTTACATCCCAGGCAGGCTATTATGGAGTTAAAGCTGGCTGAGCTGTAACTCCTCTGGTCAAACCCATGAAAAGAGTCCAAAAAACCCCCAAACAAAACCGGTAATCTCAGGGCAGCATGTGTGTTTTCTATTCCTGAGCTCAACAAGCTCTATTTTGGCCCCAGGTACCTCTGAAATTTTCCTGGGTGTAGAGCTGATGTGATAGAACTTCTAAAGAGGTGCTCGCTTCCAATCTGCCAGGTCAGAAAAAACAACCCTGAAGGAGTGGGATGAGCTAGGAGAAAGTATAATATATGGTCAGAGGAATTAAAGTGGTGCTTTGTTGTCCCTAGCATTAAGTTAAAGAAGCCTGCACATTTCAGACGTTGATAAGGATGGCTTTTTTTCAGCCACCAGGTAGCATGTCTGGACCAGCCAGCTGAATTCAGGTCTGAGCTCAGGATTCCTGATTCAGAAGCAGGGTCACCAGCGCTGCAGTGAGATGCTGTTTTACTCCTTGCAGAGTTTCAGATGCTGAGGCTGGGGAGCATCTCTGCTGTGAACCTGATGTGTGCCTCTGCAGCCAACCAGGCAGCCTGGCCTACATCAAGAACAGCGTGGCCACTACATTGAGTGATCATTCCACTTTTTCTCAGTGCTCCTTAGATGCCACCTAAAGTACTGTGTCTGGTTTTGGGCCACCTAATACAAGAAAGACAAGGGACAAGTTGAGTGGAGGCCCAACAAGATGGTCAGGGGTTGTAGCTCTTCCCTGTGGACTAGTGGCCAAAGGACTTGGACGTGTTTGTCCTCGAGAAAGGAAGGCTCTTGGGGACCTGACAGAATACTGGCCCAGGCTGCTCAGAAAGCTTGTGGAGTCTCCTTCTCTGGAGAGATCCCAAACCAGCTTGTATGTGATCCTGGGCCCCCTGCTCTGGATGACCCTGGTGAAGCAGGGGGGTTGGACAAGATGGTCTCTAGAGGCCCCTTCCAACCGCTGCCATGCTGGGATCCTGTGTGACCTAAGCAGGACCTTCTAGTACTGTATATAGACACATATTCAACTGGAAATCGTGACTGTAGTATCTTCCTGGATATGAGATGCAGTTGATAGAATCAACCTTATTAATTGGGATATTTATACACTTAAAATGTGTCTAACTTCACTTCTCACAGCGTGCTGCTTTCATGCAAAATACTCTCATGTGTGTTGTACAACATCGGAATAAGCCATGTGTCAAATCTTTGAGTGTTCCACGTACAAGCTATTGTGAACATTCAGCTAGGTTAAAACTGTGAATTAATTAAAAAAAAGGGTAGTTTGACCTGGGGTGGGGAGGGAGAAACTGGTGGTAAAATGATTTTTATCAATATGAATCTCTGTCAATGTAACACTGGGAAAAAAATTATAAACGCTTCATGTGACCATCCTTCTTTTTTCCTTAAGTCTACTCTAGAATTTTTTCTTGTGCTATTCAAAATGTACCCAAGTACTTCCCCAGCACAGTTCTGATCACCTGCAGTTGGCAACAGATGGGACTTAATCACATCACTTTTATTCAGTATAAATCCAGACGTTCTCTAGACCTCGAAATTTTTTTTTTTTAAGGAACTTAAAGGATTTAGGCTTCTACAGCCTTGGACTTTTACTAGGAATAACAGTATTGGGTTTGAGGGGGTTTTCTTTGGAGAATTCCAGCCTGAAATCTTCAGCTCCCACATCAGAACTGTGTTCAAAAATAAGACCGCTTTTTTGTTGTTACATAAAGATGAGTCATCGTTACATTTAATTCCTAAGAAATGGACATGCAGCATGAGGTGAACTTTTCCTTTGCTCTCAATCAGGCACACGGGCGGAGCCATTTGTCTTCAGACAGATGTTGGTATGTATTATTCTGCTTGCCCAAATATATTTAGTCACTCCTCATTCATCACCCTCATTGGTCATTCCTATGGCTTTAGGTGACTTGCTAAATGTTGTCGAAGTTGAATTACCAGTTGACTGCATGTCTTGGTCTAGCGTACTGGCATAACTGAAAGGCTACATAATGCCAACTGCTTTGTCAGCTGGCCAAGTGGTATCATCTGTTATTCCTCGTACTTGGATTTGGATGCAATGAACTGGATTTTACAAGTGGGAAATTAAGTACGAAGACTACTTGCAGGTTGCTTGTAGAAGAGCTTAGTGTAAGGAGGTCAGCTGGGCTGCAACTTAATGCTCAGTAGCATTGCTTGTGTTGTCTTGCGTGTAATTATGTGAAGAGGTTTAATATTTCGGCCCTTGTTTCAGCACCGTTGATATAAAGCACTCAAGAAGGCAACTAAGTAGATGGGAAGTTCTCTATATAGGAGATTGCCTTTGTAGTAGTTGTGGTTATAGTTAGCAGATTGTAAACTCTTTGTAGAAAGAGCTAAAGCAAGCCACAATAACTTACTTTTTCTCTCAGTCAATAATGAATTTAGCCATTAACAGCTTCCAAAGGAGTTTTCTAACTCCTTACTTTTAGAAAGGACAATTTAGAGCAACCCATAGGCTATTCTAACCTGCAACAGCCTGACTTTCTTTGGCTTCTGCTCAGCACTCCCCACTGACTAGCTTAGGCAGATCCTCACTTGTCTCACAGGCTTAACACAGATCCTATCCTGAAAAGCCAAATTGTTCTCAGAGCACTTCTCAGTGGGCTACTTCACAGCCAGGAGGACTCCCACATACTTTAACTACACCCCTCAGGAGCTCAGCGCTTAGCAGATCTACTTCTTACCCATGTTGTCTACTGTCAGTCAGGATTTGTTTTAGTCTTAGCATTTGGTCATGGGACGTTGCATGGACACACCAACAGGTGGAGACAGCGAAGGAATGCTCATTGTGTGGTCCTGTAGCAGGGTTCTGCAAAGCGGGCACAGCAAAAGTAAGTCATCCTTGGGGTGAACAGAGGACAAAACGCCCTTTCCCATCAGTAGACCAAAGCTTGTTTGTTAGAGTTAGGCAAACTCAGTCAAACTGAGACTCACCTCCCATAAATATTCAAAGTGAGAAACAAAATGTTGTGTTGTGCTGCCTCCAGACTGATGGAGCAATAAGGTATTCAGTGAGGTAAGCCTGAGAGTATCAAACAAACAAGAAGGTACCTGAGAAAGCCACGGATCAGAGGTTTGATTGTTGTCAGAGAATCTGTCTTTCAAGCTGCTTATCTGTGCTAAAAATTGGTTTGAGCACTTCAAATTGCAAGTGCCCAATCTGCATAAAGTGGAAGTAATATGCTGACAAAGTCCCACACAGGTAGCAATCAACATCATCCTGGATGAGCTACAATATTGCTAAGATGTTTTAAGGAGGACTTGCCAGAGAAGCATTACAGTAATTAACCTGATTGTCAGAACGTTGGGCAGGCTTGAGCCTCAGGAGCTGAAGCGTTCAAATAAATAAATAAAAGATTACTTGACGTACATCACTGCTGAGGGACTACAAGCCTGAAACTGGCATCCTGAGTCCATAAAGATAATAGCTCTCTCACAAGTGATGTGAATGGATGACAATGGGAGCCTTTAAAGGTGATCTGCAAAGGCAGGGAAAGAAGGAGGTTGTACTGCTTTCACTTCTTTGTGATTACTCTAAAGAAGGCTTGGAAGCTTCTCTCCCATCTTCACATTTCACATCTTACCCATTTTGCTTTCCTGGAGAGGGAAAATATAATGATGAGCTCACACTATAAACAGAAGTAATACTGAGTTAGGAAAGAAAAGGGATTTTTTATTATTTTTTTTTTATTATTATTTTTTATTAATTAAGACCACTGAAGTCTTTGAGAGGTTTTTATGCACGTTTTAATTAGTAGCTAGTTCATGCCAAACTTCTTTCTTAGAGGTTGTACTTCCATTGCTCTCAAGATTCACTGCTTGCGGTAACACAATCAAACGCAGAAAGAAAAAAATGCAAAATCCATTTCTTTTTCTACTGCATCTCCCAGAAAATAAAGCTAAACCTTATATTACCAGTATGGTTAGTAAGAAATAAAAAAGAGTATAAAGTAAGTGTGAATTTGCCACTCTTGTGTTGTCACACAGTGAAACAAGGAGTGATGGTAAGTGTCATGGTGCCATTCTCTCTGCCATCTTCGAATCAGTAAACGCCGCAACATTAAAAGATGTGTGTTTAAGCACTTAAATGAGATCTCGTGTAAATAGCATCAGTATGTGACACATTAGCAGTTGCTGCAGCAGCCTGTTTAGCATGAGCAACTCAACAGAACTGAAAGAAACTTGGAGATCAAAAACGTGCTCTGGGAAAACCAAAAAGTATGCCATGCAAAAATGTATAGAAACGTCAGGGCTAGGTTTTTCTGGCAAATTATGATCTCATCTGGTATCTCACAAATCAAGAGTGGTTTGGGCGAGCTCTTTTGTGACTCGTGTTATTGCTCGACAACAGCACTTACTGCCTGAGAAGGAGCAGAAATAATCAAAGCTGACCCAAACAGCATAAGCAGCTATTCCACAAGGGATACAAATCTGAATGATTTATGAGAGCCAAAGCATTCCTGAAATCTCTCCCAAAACAACTAGAGCTAGGGAAACAGCCTCACAGGCGGCCAAAAGATCAATCAGGAAATAACCCACACGAAGCTTAGTGCCAAAAGGAATTGACACAGTCGTCTAATCTGTTTCTGATGGTGCAGGCGCTTTGGCTTTTGGTCTGCTCCCCCGTAGAGCATTTAATGTGTCATTCAAATTGCTATTGCCCAGTATAATCTTATAGCAGTTATAAGAGGTTCAGGTGCTTCCTGGAGTTTACCTTCCACATGCTCATGAAGATGCCAGGTGAGGACCAAGTTATTGTTCCTGGTACCTGGGCATTTACGTGATATTTATTTTTTGCAGTGTAGTGTTTTCCTCAGACATTTTCCATTTCATGTATAGGACTGGAGAGCCCTGGGATGCTGTGGACCTTTGCACAAGATATTTTTTTACAGTGAGAAGGAGGACACAAACCTGGTTGCCAATGTGTTTTTCATGCCAAGTCTTTAGATCATTAGTCAAGGTAGTAACAGTGATTCTTCTTCCACTGTTCAAATATTACTGCACAAAGTAATCATAGAATATCAGGCTGAAAGCAACCTCAAGGATCATCTAGTCCAACCCTAATATTGGAGAGCGTTTTCCAGGAATAAAAAAAATATCTATTCTTTCAGCATATCTAAAGCACTTTTCAAATCATGAGAAATGTACAAGCTAAAAAAATAAATAAAATAGAGTATACTCCAATATCTGGCAGGATAAAGGAGAGAGAAGGGAATTCTACCTGGAGTTACACCCACTGAGGAACTGAACCACAACCTGAGCTTAATGCTGCTTTCAGGTGGTAGATTGCCAGCCGAGTAGGAGCGTATTTTGTTTGCTGGTGTTATCAGTAGAAATCATACTTCAGTAATTTCCAGCTGCCTACCTGTCTATAAAGTGCCTATCTCTGCACTCTCCAGAAGTTTAAAGTTGTTGAGAAGCATAATAGTTGAAAAGTGTTGGAGGTACTGATGGTTATTTATGTCTGCTTAGCTAAAGAAATGAATCCTCTGCTGGATTTCAACAGCCCTGAGCACAAAGCTGTAAATGTTTTGTGTGTGCTTGTGAAATATAAAATATTTAGGGGTTGGACTGAATGACCTTTACAGATCCATTCCAACCCAAACCATTCTATGATACTGAGTGTCCTAACATGTGGAATATTATTCAGAAATAATCTTGGTGATCTAGGAATCTGATGCATTTTTTCAGTGGAAATCCTGTCACTTTAGGGTGAGACTGGAATCTCACCAAGTCACTTCCCAGTGTCATGAATACTTGCTGCTCTTTCTGACAATGAAGGTTATAGAAAGAACAAGCAGGTGACTCTTCCAGAGGCATGCCAGGATGGGAAGAAACCTTCTTTATGAAAGATATACTGTTTATTTGAACCACCAAAATTGTTCTATTGAAGCCTATAGAGACATCAGATGGAAGGGGCTTTCCTATAGAGTGAATGGTGATGGATTCATAGTAAAAATGAGACTTTCATAGAAAATAGAGTGAATATCATTTGGGGATGCCTAAAGGGAGAAAGTGAGAAGTATCTCAAAGGTTTTGGTTTTTCTTCAAAATCAGATCGATTATCAGAATAAAGAAATGCACAATGGATGTGGTACGTGCAGGCCAAGCAGTAATGCAGTAAATAACGTCTAATCCTGGTCTAGATTGTGTTTTTGTGACCTAACTTATATTTTAAGTCCAGCATGTACAATGATGAGTGCTGATTTTGGCTGCACAGAGTGAAATACTGTAATAATTCGATGACCAGAAATACTGAGTCAATGCTCTGCTCTCCACCCTCAGTGCTCCAACTGCCTTCCAGATTTCAGTTTTTAAACAAGTTAATAGTTTCTTCTCACACCACTCTTACTCTATGCCTGTAAAGATCTCCCTCTACTTCCGTGTGTAGATGAGGAGACACTTCAGTTCACAGATTCCTGGTGCAACAGCTTGAAATGGTTCCCTTGGAGCCATGGCCGTCTATTATTCTGTCAGTGTAGTTGCCCTGATGCAGTAAATATTAACTTAAAATTTCTCATGAAGAATTAGATGTTGTGGCTTATTTCCTAGGTTTAGTGAATGAACTAACTCCCTCCTCTCTAACTTCCAATAAATAGTGGTGAAACCTTTAGTGGTCATTTTAAAGAATAGTGCAAAATGCGGGTAAAACAAGGCAGAATTGATTTTGCACTTACCAGACAACAAGAAATGTAATTATATTGCATTTCCCCGAGGAGTGTTTTCTTTTATTGAGTCCCTTTCCTTCCAAAACCAGCAGAATTCAGTGATTTGCCATGAACTCCTGGATTTTTTTTTTTCAGAGCTGCTTCTTAGTAATAAGCAACTTAAGCTGTGGTTGGACCACTGTGATTCTCGATTTGTGCCCTGTTATTTCAGGAAAAATCCATCGGGACCCAATTTTTTTGTGCAAGTATGGGCTGTGGAAATGAAAGCAGCTTCTGTGTTTCCCTCAGACCTCCTTTTTTCAGACTCTCGGGTCACCCTGCTAGGACAGGACTCAGCACATTTCATAGACTCGTAGAATCATTTTGATTGGAAGAATCTTTTCAGATCATTAACCCAGCTCTGCCAGGGCACCACTACCCCATTTCACCCAGCACCACATCTTCATGGCTTGGAAACCCCTCCAGGGATCGCGGGGACTCCACCCCTGCCCTGTGCAGCCTGGAACAGATCTGGACAACCCTTGTGGAGAAGAATTTTTTCCGCTCATTCAGCTCTTGCCATTGATCAGGTGAGCTCCTCTGCTATATTTTGCATACACCTGCATTTTGCAGTCCTGTAGAATGTCGTTCTGAGCTCATTCATTCTTTTAGCTGCATATTCTTCTTGAGATGAAGAGGGGGTAAAAAAACCCCCGCACTGATATGAGGTAATAAAAGACAACAGCAAAATATTCAAATCCTATTGCTGCACAGAATTTCTTTGTACTCCTGGATTCTGCCCCTGTCATACTGTCAGTAGATGATGGTTAGCAAAGCATCTTAAACTTCAAAGCAGAGGTGCCTTTGAAATGGTGTTGGAATAGAAAGCCCCAAAATTCTTTAGCTAAGTAACAGTGAGAAGAGCTGACCTGTTGGAAGTAAAGAAGTACTACTTCTAAAACTATCTGGAAAGATATCCAGTGACCTCAGTCAGGGCTTACTCTGGCCTGAGGAATATCCAGGTAAGTTTCGATGCTCTCATATTTTAAATAAAACCTCTCAAATATCAACCGATTCATGATTTCAAACTATTAGAACCAAGGTGTCCCTTTTAGCACCACTTTGCATCTTTTTGCAGTGTCACAGAGATGGTCCAATGAATGGAGTTTGAAAATAATATATAATTTTAAAAGTCTTAAAAAATAGTAATTTAATTAGTTTTCATTTCTCCTACTTGCACCTGATAAATGAACACATTTAACTGTGAAGACTCAGGAGCCTCCAAAAGCCTTTGATGTGTATTAGAATAATCTAATAATTAACCTCAGGATTCACCAGCATGATGCATGGAGGTGGAGTGAAAGAGGGCTTGTGGTGAAGGGAATTCCAGATCTACCAGTCCCAAGGTATCAAGCCGCCTTCATTCTCCTCCACTTTGCCACGGAGATCTCTGAGCTCCCCTCAATCTACCTTTCCTTGCTTTTTATTCTTGGTAAGATGTTCTTTTTTTTCCAGTGCAGATATATTTATTTTTTTTTTTAAACAGCTGGGTGCATCACGTTTAGAAAGGCAATACTGAGAAATAACATTTGGCTTGCAGAACATGTATGTCAGAAGGTGGTTTATTTTCTCTCTGGGCTATTTTTGTCAGTACTAGCAGGTCCTTGAGAATGAGCACTCAAAACCCAGAATTGATTTAGTGGACATTGAAACACCTGGGCAGCAGTTTCTGCTGTCTAGGACTCTGTGAGGGCTCACAGAAACTCCAGAAAGTTCTTCTCAAGAAAGAGGAAAGTTGCTTGTCCAGCATAGTTGTGTAGACTCATTCTCTGGAGACTTTCAGAAACCACCTGGACATGATCCTGTGCAACCTGCTCTGGGTGACCCTGCTGGAGCAGAGGGATTGGACTCAATGATCTCAAGAGGTCACTTCCAACCCTACCATTCTATGATTCTACTTTCTCTCTCTCTCTCTTTCTCTCTGATAGACTGCATTAAATATACCTCCATTGTGCATCCATGTCCAGGTTCAAATTTCAAGATCACTAGTGCACCAAATTCATCCGTAGTTTTTTTCCAACACTTAAGAGTTCCCAGAGCATTTCTGTCTTTTAAAAGCAATGCAGTTTATCCAAGTTAAAGGTAATACCAGCCAGGTGAGCATCTTCAGTTTGAAAGCAGCAAAGCTGATATGTGCAAAGAACAAGAGGAGCTTGGGGACTTGGGTATGAGGATTCAAAATGGGCCAGGCAGCAACTGGGCAGGAAAAGAATGTAAAGTTTCTGATGTACCACAAATGCGTGTGAGACAGCTGCGAAAGAGCAAATCTCATTCTGGGATGTTTTTAAGAGCACTGTTGGATGTAAGACAGAGGAGTGAAATTATTCTGCTCTACTTGCCACTGGAGAAGCCTCAGTGGAAGGAGTGTATCCAATTTGGGGCGTTGCACTTAAAGACAGATGCATACCAACTGGAGATAAGCCAGGAGAAAGCAGCAGGAATGGTCAGTGGCTAAGGAGGAAAGGTTGAGTGAACCAGCCTTATTTCATTTAATAAAAAGGAAAGGAAGGAAGAAAGAAAGGTGATAATGACTTCCCAGTTTGTAAAAGTTTGTTGTAAAAGGAGGTGGTCATTTATCTCGTGAGTGCAAGAGAGGAAGAACCAGAAATCAGTTAGCTTTGCAGCAAATGGGACTTAAATTATATGTAAGGGAGAAAAATCTAGTCCCAAGATTAATGAAAAAATGATTATTTTTTTTCCACGTGTGATTCAAACATGCTGTCCCATATCATGGCATCATGCAGGTTGTCAAGGAATTTGGACCCAGGACATCAAATGCTTCAAGGTTAGAAGCTGGAAGAGATTTTTAGTCCACATCCCTAGGACTTGGGAGACTGAATTCCTCCTGATTGCCTAACATCCATCTGAAACATGATTTAGAAATATATCCCGATGCTATGATGTTTGGTCTACCGTTCTCCAAAACTAAAATAGCGTCAGTTATCTGTGAGAGGACCAGGGCAGGTTCCTTGCAGAAGCTGCACCAACTTTCAGACTGTGGGCTGAGACTGTGTTTTATTTTTTGAGTAAACTCCTGATGGATTTATTGAATTTGAAAACTTTGCCTCGAGATGAAATTATACTTGTTATGCAAAGATATATCTAATCAGACTAAAACAGGCAGCGAAAATTTGCAGGATGACTTTCTACAGCAGGAATCTTTTGCAAGAGCATCTCTTTCTTGCCACAGGACCAAAAGAAACTGAAAGGACAAACTCGAACATGTTTTCCCTCTAGTTATTCAGCAGACAAACATGAAATCTCTGAATCAGCGCACTAAAGCCTTTTTCCAATCAACACACACTAATGATGAGGAAGGCCTGGGAAGTGTTATGTCAGATTACTCTGGAAATTGCTGTCTGAGGCTGCCTTAATCTGGACACCATAGGGTTTGAATAGGGACGTGGAAGTCACGAGCAATTCCCATCAACTGGCCCGAACCTGTTTAGCCTTTTGCTATATGTGATGACACGTGTTGTAGCCTAGGTGAAAATGTCCCAGCTGCCTCCTAGAAAAGCTTAATAATTTCTTTTCAACCCAGCTCATTCTAGACTGGTGCACACTCACTTGCTGCTGATTCTCTGTGCTGAAGCTATTAAAGCAGCTGTACCGTCTGCCCTGAACAGCTTTGTCCGGCGTCCCCCTTTGCTTTTTCTTCAGTGTGTCCTGTGAGCATTTGCAAAACAGAACAGAATGAAGAATTGATACCAGGCGTGTTTGGGAGAAATGTCCTCACCTTGACTGCAACTGGTACAATTCAGCCACTGAGCTGCAAAACCAGTTTCGCCCCAGTACCACCAAGGTAAGGATGTAGAGGAGATGTTGTCCACTATGTAACTTTAATAATAAGGTGTTACGGCTGTGAAACTAGCAGCAACTCCTTAGCTTCCCTCTTTTCCATGGTGCTGAGCCCCTCTTTGATGGGTGATAATACATTTGGAAACTGTCCTCCCTTTTTTTTGTCCCTTTTCCTCTCTTTTAAGGAGTTTATAGCTCTATTTTACAAGACAAGTACATTGCTGTGCTCCACCAAGAAATGGTTCATGTCATGGTGGGCTGAATGAGGTGAAGTGTCACGGGTTAGGGCTGGGCTGACCACTAGACGAGTGACAGATGCTCTCTATTGATTCCTCTTCCTTCCCAAAGGGGAAGAGAAAGGGAATAAGGGAGAATTTGTGGATTGGAAAACTAAACCAGCTTTAATGAAAATAATAATAATCAAATGGAATATATACAAATATATACAAAACCAACATGCTAGCAGCAAGTGGAGAGACAGAGGGTTCTCGGCAACGTGTTCTCATTTGCATTTTGTAGAGCCAGGGCTGTTGCACTCTCAGGGTTGATTTTTTTTTTGTTTTTTTGTTTTTTTTTCAGAATCCCACCAGCTCGTGCTCTCATTTTGCTGCATAGACGGCATGAACGCTGCACTGCCTGCAGTACAAGCAGGAGCTGCCTCCTAAGCATACACTGGGTTGAACTAGAGGTCCCATTTCTCTGTTTTTCATAGTGGCTCAGAGCAGATGCTCAGGGAGTAGCAGAGCATGCATCATATATCCCAAAGACAGTGCCTGAGTAAATCTGGGACAGGGAAGGCCTGAATGCAAAAGCGTGTTTATTGTTTCTGGAGTTTGGGTTTTGTCCACATGCTCTGGTGAAGGGAAAGAGTTTTGTGTTTACTTGTATCGCATCCCTCCTGCCATAGAAGCAAATGGATCCTTCTGGCCTCTTGCAATGCAACAGTGTAAGTGGTACCACCCTAAGCAAATCCTTCTGCCTCTCCACACCAGCATGACACAGCCCAGCTCCTCACTAAAGCCTCTTGAAGCAAGGGAGAGGTTTTGCTTTTTGGTTGTTTTGTGCAAGATCTATAATAGGATTCAGGTCTTGTGACACCTTCAAGTGTGAGGGTGACCCACGTGACCAGAATCCACAAAGCGATAGATGATCCAGGTTAGGCTGGATAAAGGGCATCCTCCTCCAGCATCTTTTTCCTTCAGCACAACCCAGATGAGGAGAACTCTGTGCAAACAGATATCTCTTTTAACATCAAGTCCAACTGTTAATCCAACACTGCCAGGGAAACACTACCCCATGTCCCTCAGCACCACATCTCCATGGCTTTGAAAACCCCTTCAGGGATCATGGGGACTTCACCACCTTCCTGGGCAGCCTGGGCCAGATCTGTACAACTCCTCTCCAGTTGTCTTTGGTCTTCCCCATCCTCTGTGCTCTTTATGCTCTCTACTGCCTTGTCTTTCCTATTTCTTTCCGCTGTCTCTCCCTGTTCCTTTCTCCTTTGGGACTTCTCTCTGCCTCTCCCCTTCAGGCTTCCTGTCTCCTCTCCAAGCCGGTGCTTCCGACAGCAGGAATTCCACGATATGGCACATTCATACATTTTGTATTAGCTCTCAGGGCTCTTAAGCCTCCTGCCTTCATGGGGTTACACAAACCAGCAAGTGCTAGAACCCAGGAATGC
>WEIS01021046.1:11436-29987 GCA_013389965.1 Todus mexicanus | reverse complement strand
GAACTCTTTCCTGGCACGGACCCGCTCCCTGAAATCGTTATTTCCGCAACGAAGCGCCCTCTCTTCCCGAAACACCTTTTGCTTTCTATTTACCGCTTTAAAAAAAACCCCAAAACAAACAACCAAACATTTATAAAATAATAACTTAACCAAGACCTGTCACCGTTCCCTCAAGGTTTATAAACTTGCAGCGTTTCGGGGCTGGAGGGGACAACTGGGCTCTGGGATATCTTCTCTTCTAGCCACAGCTTGGGGGGGGGTTTCTTACAGTTCTTTCTTACGGTTCTTTCTTACAGTTTTCACAGTTTTTACAGTTTTTACAGTTCTTTCTTACAGGTTTTATAGTTCTTATAGTTCCTATAGTTCTTATATTTCGTTCTTATATTTCGTTCTTATATTTCGTTCTTATATTTCGTTCTTATAGTTCTTTCCTATAGTTCTTTCCTATAGTTCTTTCCTATAGTTCTTTCCTATAGTTCTTTCCTATAGTTCTTATAGTTTTTATAGTTCTTATAGTTCCTATAGTTCTTGTAGTTCATTCTTACAGTTCTTTCTTACAGTTCTTACAGTTTTTATAGTTTTTACAGTTCTTACAGTTCTTTCTTATAGTTTTTATAGTTATTTCTTATAGTTTTTCTTATAGTTTTTCTTATAGTTTTTCTTATAGTTTTTCTTATAGTTTTTCTTATAGTTTTTCTTATAGTTCTTTCTTACAGTTCTTATAGTTTTTATAGTTTTTATATTTCTTACAGTCCGTTCTTATAGTTCTTATAGTTCTTATAGTTCTTATAGTTCTCATAGGTCCTATAGTTCTTATAGGTCCTATAGTTCCTATAGTTCTTACAGTTCCTATAGTTCTTACAGTTCTTATAGTTCTTACAGTTCTTACAATTCTTAGTTCTTACAGCAGACGCTCGCACAAGCCCCGTTTAAGTTGTTTTCATTTGCTTTAATTTGGCTTTTCCTCCCCCAGTAACAACCATTTTGGACCAGTTCCCCCAGTCCCTTTCCTCCGCAGCCCATTTTTTATTTTTTTCCCTTCCTACTACAATTTATATCGTTTCATTTATAATTCCTCCTGAGATAACATTTTTTCCCTGATGGCTTTTTTCTCCCTTTTTTCCCCCCTCCTCCTCTCGCAGATGCCAAAGGGACGATCCGGGAGATCGTGCTCCCCAAGGGCCTGGACCTGGACAGACCCAAACGGACTCGGACGTCCTTCACGGCGGAGCAGCTCTATCGCCTGGAGCTGGAATTCCAGCGCTGCCAGTACGTGGTGGGCAGGGAGAGGACGGAGCTAGCGCGGCAACTCAACCTCTCCGAGACCCAGGTAGGGCTCACCGCGGCTTCTCCGCCGTGGGGAGGGTGGCCAAGGGAGGCGGGGGCAGCCAGAGCCGGCAGAAATCGGGGTTGGGATGGGCGAGAGGCGGCCAGAGGGTGAGTTGGGGCTGAGCCGAGCCTGTGGACCCCATCGTGGGCGGAGGGGATGGCTGCTGGCTTGGGTGGAGAGATCCTGGCCGGTGTTTTGGGGCTGAGCACGCGTGGTGCCGCGGACGATCGCTCTCCTGCAGCCGTTCATCACGAACCCAAGGAGTGGTTGGGTTAGGGCGGCGTCTGCTGGCTCCCCTAAAAATGGGGAAGAAAAAAGAGCAGGAAGGTGTCAGCGGGGACCTCAGCTCAGCTCGGGGTGGGTGAGCAGGGTCAGGGAGTACGGCGGGTGCCGTCGGGATGGGGCGGCATGCGAGCTGGATGGATCCCACGCCGGTCCTGGGCCCGGAGCTCCGTCGGGGAGGGATCTTCGTGGTTCTCCTCAGTGTGGAGAGAGCTGGGCCGTGGTGCTCAGAAGCTGGTGTTGATGCGTCTGCTCAGGAAAAAAGGGGCGTCTGATGGGGTCGCAGTGGCTTCGGCTTAGAAGTTCGTGCAGAAATGGTAATAATAATAATAATAATTATAAAATTAACGAAGGCGGTAGGGCAAAACAGCACGGCTGGGACCCACCGAACATCCCCGTCAGCCCAGTTTGCCGTTCCTTTGGCTGGTAAAAGACCCGTTTGGAGCCAGCTCCGCGGTTTCATCGATTCAGATAGGAAATAATTCCGATTTTCCCAAACCTCTCCTGTTCGCCAGCAGCCGGGCCGGCAGCTCCAGGCTCCCGCTGAGGGCTCTGGTTTTGGGGAGCCTCCGGTCGCTCCGCGGCGCGCAGAAAATAGCTGCTGGCGGCTCTTTTGGTGGCAGAGCTGGATATTTTTATGGAGGGATAAAGGAGCAGGTTTGTGGCCGTGGGATGCGTGCGAGGAGGTGCGGGCGGCTGGGTGCAACGCGCCCCACTGAGCTGGGTGCTGCTCCCCTCTGCCCGGGGGGCCCGGCCGAAGCCTCGGTCCCAGCGTCACCTCCACGGAGCCGCCAGGGACACGGGTGGGCTCGGTCGTGCCGTGCTGGGGAGGATCTTTGTTGGGAGCGCGGGGCAGAGCTGCGCTGAACGGGGTGCCGGCTGCCACAACCCGGTGCCGGGAGGGTGCAACATCTCCGGGGGGACCATCACCCGCTTGTTTCCTCCTTGTTTGGTGCCTCGTTGCCACCTTCGTCCCTCGGTGAGGAAATTTCGCGCCCTGTAGGCCACGGCTGTCTCATCTCCTCTTCTCTCCTCCTTTGCTCACCCCTTTTCCCCGTCTCTCTCTCTCCTTCGCCTCTGTCTTTTTGAATCCCTTTCTTCGCTTTCCTTCCCGGTGGCAAACTCCTAGATGGACCTTCCCGGCTCCCCCAGCTCCCCAACCGCTGCCGTGCCCGGGGACGGAGGTGGCAGGCTGGCTGCCCGGATTTCTCCTCTCCTCAGCGGGTGCCCTTGGGTGGTGGTTTCAGGCTCTGCACACCCAGACGCCACCTCCCACCCTGGTCCCTTCACCGTTCACGGTGGTTATTGCAGGAGTTGGGTGACCGCAGGGTCTCACAAGACCCCTCAGATCTTGGAGGTCATCATGTGGCTCCCAGCAGCGTCCTGGGACGCTCTGGATGTGGCCTGGAGACTGGAGAGTCACCACCAGCCGCTCCCATCCCACCAGGCTCCTCTGTGTCCCTCAGCTCAGACAGGAACCAATCCAACTTTGGGCAACATTGGGGGTATTTTGGCCGCTTTTGGTTTTCCTCCCAGCCTCGTCCCAGGGTTTAGGGCAGCTCGTGGTCTAATTGCTCCACCCAATGTTTCGGCGCTGGTTTCTCAACCGGCAGCGTCTTGTGGCTCTATCTTGTGTTGTGCTGGTGATTGGGGCGATGGGTTGGATCCTTTCCACCCCCTCCTTGGATTATATCCTGGTTTCAGGATTAGGAAGTCTCCCCCCAGCACCTCATCCTGGCTTTCCTCTCTGCCGGGACCCCTTGATGCGACGGGACCCCGTCGCGTCCCACCGGGGGAGGGGAGAGCAAAGCGCAGGGCGCGGAGGAAAGGGGCGGCTGAGGGGAGGGTGTTTTGTGCCGGTGAAGGTTCAGAGAGGGGAGGAATGATTCATCCTCTGTGAGAAGAGAGTGGTGCGAGCAGCGTGATGAGATAGGAAGAGACGCGATGTCATCGCAGCTGGAGAGCTGCAGCCAAGCGTCCCCGTAAAGTGGGTCCGTGGCTCAGGCTGCGCCCCTGAGAATTCCCGCCGGAGCAAGAGAAAAATGCCTCTTTTAGGCTCTTGTTTTACTTTTCCCGGCATCTGCTCCTGCTTTTTGGCAGCCCTCGTGGCAGGAGCCCATCGCGGCCCCTCGCAGAAGCCGCAAGGACCCACCTCCGCGTTGGGGAGTCGGGGTCTTCTTGCCTCCTTGTCTCTGGCCGCTGCTCCAGAGAGAGGAGATCACCCAGAATAAAGGGGGGATTGCCCAGAGGAGAGAGGAACCAAACTGCAGGGACATGGGGGTCACTTCGGAGCCACCCGCGCTCAGGTGAGGGAGAGGAGGGTACTTCCACCCAAGCAGGGAATTGGCCTCCTGCCTGTCCTGCCTCGCTGGGAGCTGCTCAGCCTCCACCCCGCTGCCGTTTGTGCTTCTTTCTAATTAATCCACGGGCACGGTTTATGTTCGATGGATTTAATTAACCTACAGAATCATAGAGTCGCAGGCTGGCTTGGCTGGGAAGGGACTTTTTGAGCTCATCTGGTCCAACCTCCCTGCAGGGAGCCAGGGACAGCTTCAACTAGAGGTTGCTCAGAGCCCCCAACAACCTCCCCTGCAACGGCGCCAGGGATGGGGCAGCCACCACCTCTCGGGGCAACCTCGACCAGGCTCTCAGAATATTTTCATTACTTTGCCATGCAGCGACCTGGAGATTGGGATGTACCAGCTGCTGCATCCCAGAGCAGCTTCTCCATCCCTGTTCCTGGAGTGGGGATCTGCGGAGGGGCTCCCCAAACCCACCCCGGGGTGACCCATCCAGAATCCATCCATGTGCCCATATCCGTGCCTGGGGCTTTCTCCGCTCGGCGCATCCCACCAAGAGAAAATTGCCCCTTCTCAGTGTCGTTAAGGGATGGAAATGGCGAGGCAGGGAGGCAGAAGGACCACGGGGGGATGGCGGAGGGAAGATAATTCCCACAAATCCCCCGGCAGGAGGAGAGGCGGGATGGGCTGGCCAAGGGGATTTGGCTGGGCCAGGAGGCTTTGCTTTCTGGGTCAGAAGTTCAATGCCAGGCTCAGGTTCAGGTGACCTGTGCCAGCTCTGGCTGCCCCTCTTAGGGCGAGGACAGAGCAGGGGGACCTGTGTCTGATGAGGGCTCCTCCTGAGGGACCAACACCCAGGAGGTCAGGACAGGGCTGGTGGTATCAGATGTTCTCCAAGCAGCTCTGAGGCACGAGGCTGCCCAGGGCAGGGGTGGAGTCCCCCTGATCCCTGGAGGGGTTTCCAAGCCGTGGAGATGTGGTGCTGAGGGACACGGGGCAGTGGTGCCCTGGCAGGGTTGGGGGAATGGTTGGACTCCGTGATTTTTTTCCAGCCTAAATGATCCTGTGAGGCTTGTCCTCTGCTGGGAGGCAGCTCATCCCCTCCCAAAGGCAGGAGCTCTGGGGGTTAGGGATGTCCTCTGTCGAGGAGACCATGCCAGGAGAGCTGCTGGTAGCTCTTGGACCTGTGCATCTCTTGGAAGGTACAAGTGAGCTCTTGGGCTCCTTGGCTCCTGTGCAGCATCTGAATCACAGAATCATTCTTGCTGGAATAGACCTTGGAGATTGAGTCCACCTGTTCCCCCATCCCTGCCAGGGCGCCACTGCCCTGTGTCCCTCAGCACCACATCTCCACGGCTTGGAAACCCCTCCAGGGATCAGGGGGACTCCACCCCTGCCCTGGGCAGCCTGGGACACGCCTGGGCAACCCTTGACAGTGCCCAAGAAATTGTTCCTCAGCTCCAACCTCAACCTCCCCTGGCTGGGGCAACTGGAGGCCGGTTCCTCTTGTCCTGCCGCTTGTTCCTTGGCAGCAGAGCCCGCCCCCCCCTGGCTCCAAGCTCCTGAATGAACTGGAGGGAGTAGTGCAGAGCCAGAAGGTCTCCTAGACCCTTTGTAGAGGGGATAGTGGTGCAGAGAGTGGAGGGAAGCCTTGGCATTGTGTTTCTTGCCTGCCTGGCTGCTGCAAAGTCCACAAGACCTTCAGGGATCCTCTGATGTTTGCTTCACCACGATGGGCTCCATCCCCACTGCTCTGTCAGACCCTCCCTGGGACAAACTCCTGGGCCATCTTTGGCGCTGGCCCGGTAGCCCCCGAGCACTTTGCATGTGAAGAGCTCTCACAGCACAGAGCTTTCGGGGCTGCGATCGTCCCAACGTGGAGCAAAACATATGTGTGAAAGCAGCTGAGCCAGGCGAGCGGTGGGAAGGTCTATTTATAGCCCGGCAATTAAGATGACGCCGTTAAAAATTAATCGCACCTCGAGTCATTAGCAGCTATCGGTCCCTGCAGCGAGAGAACAACACAACAAAGGTTGGTGCCAGCACCAGTTGTCCTCTCGGGGCGGGGAGTGGGGGAGAGAACCGCAGGAAAGCCGTGGTCTGGAGGGGGTGAGAGTCATCCAGAGCTTGGCGATAGGAGCTGCGAGTTGGGGCTTCTCCAGGGCGCGAGAGGCAGGTGGGACCGTAACGCTGCTCTGCTTGTCTCCAGGCAGCGCGCTCCTCATCCATCCTCAGCCCTGGGGGTGCGGGAAGGCTGAACCTCCAGGGCGTTGCTGGAAATTCCTTTCCCAGAAAGCAGAAAATTTGTAGAAAATACAGATGTCATGGTCAAGGATGTTGTTTTCTGAGGAGGCCTCCATCCATCCATCCATCCATCCATCCATCCATCCAATCCCAGACTGGTTAGGGCTGGAAGGGACCTTTCAAGGTCATCTGGTGCAACCCCCCTGCAGGGAGCAGGGCCATCTGCAGCTAGAGCAGGTTGCTCAGAGCCCCCAACAACCTCCCCTGCAGTGATTCCAGGAAGGGGGCTCCCTCCATCCCTCCATCCCTCCATCCCTCCATCCCTCCATCCCTCCATCCCTCCATCCCTCCATCCCTCCATCCCTCCATCCCTCCATCCCTCCATCCCTCCTGCTCTACCGTGCGTAGGAAAATAATCTCCAACCTCTTCCGTGGTTGGTGTTGCCTTTGTACCGTCACCGTTTCATGCCACGGGTGCTTCCTCTGACCATTCCCCTAGGAGGAATTGGCCGGTGGGGGATGTTTTCTCTCCTCTGCTTGGGCAGCTCAGCTGCTGTTCCCAGCTGCGTGCTCTTGTCCATCCCCCTGGGCCACTTCTGGTGTCCTGACTGGCTGAACTCGCCAGAGTTCTGCTTTTCTGGAGCAGTTCTCTGCCGAATTGGGTCTGACCCACCTTCTTGAGGGACCTGGGGTGCTCCAGGGCTGGTCCAGCGGATGCGGAGATACCAAAATGGGGAGGTAGGTAGCTGGGGAAAGCACGACGTCCAACCTTGGTGCCAAGTCCTGGGGAGCAAAGGGGAGTGTCAGCCTGAGGGATCCCAGATTGTGGGGAGCCAAAGAAGGTGCTCCTCTCACCAGCACCCACCCTGTCCCACACTCTCTCCATCACTCCACATGGCTTAGAAGAAAGGTGGGGGTAAAATTTTTGGCAGGTCTTGTTGTGACAGGACAAGGGGGATGGGTTGAAACTAAAAGAGGGAGACTGAGAGTGGAGAGAAGGGAGAACTTGTTGGTGCTGAGGGTGGGGAGAGCCTGGCCCAGGTTGCCCCGAGAGGTGGTGGCTGCCCCATCCCTGTCCCCATTGCAGGGGAGGTTGTTGGGGGCTCTGAGCAGCCTGCTCTGGTTGCAGATGGCCCTGCTCCCTGCAGGGACAGGGTTGGACCGGATGACTTTGAGAGCTCCTTTCCCACCCAAACCCATCTACAAATCTATAACTCAATGACTCCCAGGTCGGACCCAGATGCTGAAGGCTCCAACTGGCCTGGAAGGGATGGGGAGTTCCTGGGTCTCCCCTCTCAGGAGGTGTCCCCGTGGCAATGCCCAGGGTCATCCTGGAAGAACCTGGGCATCTCCAGCAGCTTCTGGGTGCCCTTCCCAAACGCCAGCCCGCGTCAGAACACGCCCGTGGAGTAAACCTGCTCACGTGGACGAGCTAATCCGGTCCCTTCCCCGCGGCGAGGGCACGTGGTGGGGTTTACCCGGCAGGCGCGGGGGCCCTGGGCCGGTGGCAATAAATCTGTGTCGTAACCAGGTACCACGGGGCGGCAGGACCAGGCTGGCACGGCCCGGCCCCTCGGCTTCCTCAAACGATCACCCCGTTCGGCATTTCGTGTCCCAAAGCCCGTCAGGGAGCCGGGGAAGCGGGTTTGGGTGGTGAGCGCCGGGCATTTTGGTGGTGGATTGGAGAAAACGGAGAGCAAATGGGTGGATGTGCTGGAAACGGGGCTCGTCTGCAGGACAGCAGCTCCTGCGGTGAGCGAGGTGACCCCGAAGATCTGGCTACCTCCACGGCTCGCCGAGCTCGGCTGGCACCGAGCGAAATGGCTGCTGTAGGTAGAGGTGGAATAACGAACTCGGGTTCTTGTCGTTGAGCGTTTTTGAATCGAAAATACCTGCACGGTGAAAAAAAAAAAAACCCCACCCAAACAACAAACAAATCCAGGATTTGTGATTGGAAATTTAATTTCCAAATGCTGCGAGGGGGCTGGGCCCTTCCAGAGCCGTCCCCAGGGCTTCCTCCACAAGCTCCTGCCGGGAAATTGTTTCCTTTAAAAGCGACGGTTTCCGATGGAAATCGGTTTTGTTGATGGTTTTTGGAGCCGGCTGCGATGCCGGGGCTGGAACACCAAACGTGATGGCTTGAACCTCAGCCGCTGCCTGTGGTCCCACCGCCCGCCTGCTGCTCCCACTTCCCACGCTCTATTTTATTTTCCACTGGGAGCAGACCGGACTGGTTTGATGGGAGGGAAAAACCCGCATCCGCGTGGGTACTTTCCACTGGATCCTGGTGTGCAAATCCCAGCCGGGGGGTTGTCTCTGCCCGATTTTAGTGTGTTGGAGGACGCTGCCTCCGTGGCTCTGAGGCCACCAGGCTGGATGGTGGAGGATCCTTCACCCCTGCCAGACCTGCCTGCAGAGCCCAGCCCCGTCTCTCCCGGCGCCTTCCTCTCATTTCCATCCGCAAAGGGCGCGGGAGCACCCGGGAGGTTCTCCTGCCAGCGAAGCAGAAAATATCCTGGATTTTGGAGCAAAAGCAGGCCCAGGGCGTGCTTCGGGCTGGAGCTTTGGCTCAGTGGTGGGGCGACGGGCTGCTCTGGGGATGGGGTCCTGGCTGAGGGCGCAGTCAGGTCCCAGCAGGTTGGGGACGGGCTCGTGGCCAAGGGCAGAGCTGGGTGCCAGCAGTTTGGGGACGGGCTCCCCCTGCCAAGTGCACGGCAAGATGGGGATGATTCCCACCTCAGTTGTCCGCAGCACGTTGCCAAGCCGCAGGCTGAAGCTCGGCTTGGCTGGAAGCGTGACCCCCAAGCACGTCTGTCTTGGGCTGCGACAGAGGATTCGGGGTTGGCGGTGCGGCCGCGGTGGCCATTGGGGTGCAGACGGGCTTGGAGGAGAAGCTGAGGGACGAACCCTTCCCCGCTCGGCACCGGTTCCTGGTTCCAACCGCGATGGGGGAGAGGCAGCCGGGTTGCGCCGCCGCCGCCGCGCCGTTACGAAACCTTTGGCCGAGGCGGTTTCGGGCAGCGAGCCCACCGGCTTACGCAACGCTGGGGCCCTGAGCCTCCACTCTCCACGAGCCCCTGACCCCGCTCGGGATGGAGGGAGGCGGAGGAGGAAGAAGGGCGGATGGGGTGCCACGGGGAGACGGCGGGTGCGTCAGGCTGGGTCCCACCTTCCCCCCTGCCGCGAGCGGGTGTCAGCTAATGGTGGCAAGGAGCTAATCCTGGCGAGGAAAATGGCCTCGGTCGGCAGCTATGAATAGTCCCGGATGGCCGGCGGCGCTGGCGGCGCGCGCGGCGTGGGACGTGTGATGGCGCCGGGGTCATCGCCGGGGCAGGGCTTTGCCAAATAATAAACACTATTAAAATCCAATAACATAAACCTCCCGGCCTTGGCCAGGCGAGCGCCGGGGGCCTGGGCGGTGCTTGTGGATATCCCAGGAGGAGAACCGTCCTCCAGAACCTCATCCCTGCCAAGGGGAGGAATGAGGACCGCGGGGATGTTTGGGCGATGAGCGTGAGGAGGATGAGGGGCTTGGGTGTTTTCGGGGGTAGTGGGAGATGCCGGTGGGTGGGAGCGTTTGCACCGGTGCCTGAGACTGGGATAGGCAGGGACCGGGGGCTTTGGGCTCCCACCGGCAAACTGGGATGGCTTGAGAGTGACATCCCACCGCTGCTCAACCATGAGCCGGCGAAACACATCGGTCAGCTGCTAGATGATATAAAAAAATCAGCTGAGGAGAGGGAACGGTCAGGGCCGGTCCCTGGCTGGCCAGCGTGGCCTCATCCTGCTCTGCAAGGACCAGAGTGCGGAGGGGAGCGTTTAGGGCAGCGTGCTGGGGTGGGCGAGCCGAGCTGGAGCAGAGCGAGGTGGTTGCCGAGCTGAAACCCTGAGCGGATCCTGGGCTCGTGGAGTGCCATGGGGCGATGGAATCCCACCCTGCGCCGTTGCCATCCCCGGAGCGCGCGGGGAGCTCGACCCGTCGGCGGGGGTGGCGGGGTCACCGTCGGGATTAACCACTTGGAAATAATTCCCTTTGTAGCTTGGAGGTGTTGGATGGAGGACAGGGCTGGGAGCAGCGTCCCGGCTCCCGGCCAGTGTGGAGAGGAGGGTGAGGTGCTCATGGCACAGAGCGACAGGGAGCAAACCCCTCGTGAGCTCAATCCCGGTGCCACCGCGCTGCCCGAGAGCTGAGAGCCGCTCTCACAGCGCATGGAGGCTCCTGATGCTGCCAGGACTGGGAGAAGAGCTGGGGAGTCCCGCTGTGCTGCGATACGAGTGCTCCGTGCCACCGGCTGCTGCATCCCTAGAGCTGGGAGCCTACCCAGAGCTGAGGCCACCGGCTGAGGCCGCTGCTCTGGGCACTGGGGAGGTGCCAGATCCTGGCTGGGCAACGGAGCTGGGCAAGGGGCTAGAGCAGGAGGCTGGGGAGGAGCGGCTGAGGGACCTGGGGGTGTTGAGCCTGGAGCAAAGGAGGCTCAGGGGAGACCTTCTGGCTCTGCACAACTCCCTCCAGTTCATTCAGGAGCTTGGAGCCAGGGGAGGTCGGGCTCTGCTGCCAAGGAACAAGCGGCAGGACAAGAGGAACCGGCCTCAAGTTGCCCCAGCCAGGGGAGGTTGAGGTTGGAGCTGAGGAACAATTTCTTGGGCAGTGTCAAGGGTTGCCCAGGCGTGTCCCAGGCTGCCCAGGGCAGGGGTGGAGTCCCCCTGATCCCTGGAGGGGTTTCCAAGCCGTGGAGATGTGGTGCTGAGGGACACGGGGCAGTGGTGCCCTGGCAGGGATGGTGGAACGGGTGGTCTCGATGAGCTTAAAGCTCTTTTCCAACCCAAACAATTCTGTGTTTCTCTGCTGGGGTTTATTCCCTTCCCTGGAGCTCTGCCTGCCCTGCTGCTGTCACCCAGCGAAGCCTCCTCCAATCTCGGGGTGCCCGTGTGAGCTCTCCTGTGCAGCAGGATCCCGCGTGGGTCCCGCGTGTGCAGGGAGTGTTTGGAGTCCCCGCGAATGTTTTGGGGGTCCTGAGCAGGGGCCGAGGGTGGCTCGGCCGTCCCCAAGCGGGTCCCGCTGCTAGGGTGGCAGACGGACAGACGGTGCCGTCGCCCGGCACCCCCGCCAGCGGCGCCCGGAGAGCTTCAGATGCTCGGTGACATTTGGAAAGGCTGTTTCTGATTTTTTTCTCCATCTCTGTGCGAGGGGAGCAGGTGAAGCGAAGGTCTCCTGAGCTCCTCCTCGGCGGGGAGTGAGGCTGAGGAGACCCCCGTGGCCAAGGGGGGATGTCTCCAGCACCCTCAGCAGCTTGGATGGTTGGGTAGCCAGCGCTGGAGGGGGATGAATTTAAAACCAGGCAATATAAAATGTAAAATAAATAAGTAAAATACGAAAATAAATCAAGGGAGGTGGACTAGAATAAAATAGCAGAGTAAAATAATGGAATAAAATAACGGGGTAAAATAATGAAGTAAAGTAACGGAGTAAAATAATGGAATAAAATAATGGAGTAAAATAACAGAATAAAATAACAATATAATAACGGAGTAAAATAACAGAGTAGGATAACAGAATAAAATAACAAAATAAAATAGAATAAAATAACTGAATCAAATAATGGAGTGAAATAATAGAATAAAATAATGGAGTAAAATAATAGAATAAAATAACGGAGTAAAATAACAGAGTAAAATAACAGAGCAAAATAACAGAGTAAGATAACAGAATAAAACAACAGAATAAAATAACAATCAAATAACAGAATCGAATAACAGAGCAGAATAAAGTAATGGGATAAAATAATGGAGTACAATAAAATAATGGAATAGAATAAACTAAAATGGAGCAAAATAGGATAGAATCAACCAAAACAGAATAAGTTAAAATAGAATAAAATAGAATGAAGTGAAATCGAAGAGAATGAAGCGAAACAGAAGAGAATGAAATAAAATAGAAGAGAATGAAACAAAATAGAAGAGAATGACATGAAATAGAAGAGAATGACATGAAATAGAAGAGAATGAAACAAAATAGAAGAGAATGACATGAAATAGAAGAGAATGAAATAAAAGAGCAGAGAATTAAAGAAAAGAACATAAAATAACACAGAATAATATAAATTAACCCCCTGACCACCAGATTCAGACAGGATCGGACCCAGAGGCAGCGTGGCCAGGAGGATCTGAGCCGGGGATCTCCCACCGGGCTCTCCAAGGGCTCCGCTTCTTGCGCCAGGAGCGTGGCCCCAGATCTGGCCGGTGGCCCCGTGGATGCTTCTCCTGCAGCGTTCGTTGTGGGGGGAATGGGCCGAGGGAGAGGGGTTTTTTGGGGGGAAAATGGGACGAAAAATATCCTCAGCCTAGACCGAGTGTCTTTGTCCAGAGCTGCTCCCCTGAGACCCTTCGTTTTAGCTGAGTGGTGGTGGTAGGTCAGAGGCTGGACTCGATGATCTCCGAGGGCTTTTCCAGCCTTAATTGTTCTATGATTCCCCTGGTGGTTCGGGGTTGGGTTGGTGGGATTTCTTCTTGCTTTCCTCGCTGTAAATAGGGCCGATAGATGATCTTTCGAGGCCCTTTCCAATCCCTAACGATCTGTGAGTCTGTGGGTGGGCATCACACAGCCTGCGATGGATGAACATTGCAGCCCGAGGAACTCGTCGGGTTGAGCCCATCTGCTGTGCTGCTGGGTACCGGGAGAAGGGGGCACGGGGAGAGGCTCCCTGGTGCCACGGGGAAGGTGCTTGGGGATGGCGCTGGCTGGGTTGCACAGCGTGCACGGGGGAGCTCCCCCTGACATGATCCAGCAGCAGGTTTCAGCGTTCCAAGTTGCTTTTCCACGTAGCTGAGGTCTCGTACTCTTGGTCATTGCTAGTTGGACACCGTGTCTGGCCTCTTCAACCTCAAGGAGAGGACTGACCTTGCTGCAAGAAGTAGAATCCTCGAATGGTTTGGGTTGGAAGGGACATTTCAAGGGCATCTCACCCCCTGCCCTGAGCAGGGCCATCTGCAACTAGAGCAGGTTGCTCAGAGCCCCCAACAACCTCCCCTGCAATGGGGACAGGGATGGGGCAGCCACCACCTCTCGGGGCAACCTTTTCCAGGTTTCTTCAGCTTCTGATGTGAAGAGAAGTGGGCAGAAAGAAAATCTTGCATAGGGGACAGAGAAAAGGGCGCCTGGGACCTGTAGCTACAAGTGGGTCCGTGAGATGTTGGTGGTGTTTTACTGGATGCTGAGGACTGTTGTGATGAGTCCTGAAGGGTGTTGGTGACTCTGCCTGTTTGGGGCAGACTGGGGATTATCTCCTTCCCTTTCTGCTGGTTGTTTTTGCAGTTTATGCCCTGGTAGCACCTGCAGGTCCTAGGAAAAGTGGGGACCCACTATGCTCTGGTAGCACCTATGGGTCCTAGAAGATTTGGGGACCCCCTATGCTCTGGTAGCACCTACAGGTCCTAGGAAAAGTGGGGACCCCCTATGCTCTGGTAGCACCTACGGGTCCTAGAAGATTTGGGGACCCCCCCACGCTCTATAGCCAGACAGCGAAGCAGGAACGGTGCTGTCCTTGAGCAGCACGTCTCCATTCAAGGCTGGGTAGAAAACAGAGGGGTGAGAGGTGCCGGTGTCCCAGTTGTTTGGTGTCAGAGGTGGGAACTGCGTGCCTGTGTCCCAGCTGGACCTTCTCTTGTGCTTATAACTTGGCAGGCACAGGCCTGGGTAAGTTTTCTTGAGCTCTTTGATGTGACCACATCTGTCATGCTTCGCCCAAACCGCGCAAGTCGAGGTGGACGATTGTGATGAGAGAGCTCCAGCTCCCTTGTCCCTCCCTGCTGAGCACACGTGTAGCTGGTGGTGGTTCTGGTGGCCAGGTTGAGATCTCTGCCCTGAATTTTTTATGGAAACGTCCAGGCCAGGCCAGAGCAGATTTTCCTGCTTGATTTTCCTGCTTCAAGACCTAGCAGAGCCACGTGCCTCCAGGCTCTAACGGACTCGAAAGGCAGATGGACCTTTCTGAGCAGCTCGTAGGTGTTTCCTCCTCACTCTAGTTGATCCAGGGCATAGAGCCATTGAATGTTTTGGGTCGGAAGGGACCTTTAAAGGTCATCTAGTCCAAGCCCCATCTCTCTTAGGAGAACCTCCTGTGCTAACCAGCCAGCTCAGTGTGACGGTGAGCACAGTCCTGCCCTAGGAATGGAGCTCCACCAGCAGTTATCTGCATGGCCCACCCTGCCTTGCTTCAGCCCGGGGATCACGTCCTACCTCTGCCCTCTCTGACAAGAGGTCCCCTGCTCTTACCAGTCTCCTCTCCTGCTGCACGGACCAAGCAAAGCAGAACTTCCAGATCCAGAAACATGAAGGGGGTTGATCCCAAGACCCCTCCGCCGGCGACTCACCTTGTGGAAAGGTGGATGCCAGACCTGGTCACAGGCACTGATTTAACATCCCAGTGTCAGGACTCATCGGGGCTTGGACGAGATGACCTTTAAAGGTCCCTTCCAAGCCAAGCCAGCCTGCGATTCTCCAGATGCTCCCGTAGATGCGTCACTCTGCAGGTCGTGCAGATCCTCGTGCCCTCACGCATCGCGCTGTTTCTTGCTCGCTGGGTCTCCCAGGGCCTTCAGAACCATCTCCTCTACATGACTTTCCTCCTCCCCGTCCCCTCTGAGAGTCACCTTCCTTTTCTGGTGAACGCATGACCTCCCGCGTCCTGCTCTTCAGACACATCCAAGCGCCTGTTGTTGTCTATTTATCTGCATCCAGGCTTGACCTGACCCGTCTGTCACGCGTGCTCCTGGATCCCTCAGCCCCAGGCAGGGGACGTGCGGCCGCCTGGAGCTGTGGACTCTTCCTGGGACTTCCCCAGAGCCGGGTGAAGCTTCTCCTCCCCGTCCCTATTCCCTCCCCAGACACATCTGGGAACTGGCCTTTCTCTCCGTTCCTAGGGAAAGATTGTCCTTGCTCTCACCTTCTTCTTCTCCCCCAAGCCTGGCAGGAGAGCTGGAGGTGGCCAATTCCTCCCAGAGCCCTTCAGTCGCCTTCTCCACTAGACGCTGGAGATACGGTGCCCACCCAGGGATGTGCCAGCACGGTCCTCTCTGCTTTTCCTCCAAGCCAGGCTGGGAAGGATGTCATTGCCACGTCCCAGTGTCATCGCCACGTTCCGGGCACGCATCAGTTTGCCCAGTAGCGTGGATGAGGAAGGAGGACGGTCTTTTAGAGAAGGAAATCTTCTCTCATGTGATTTGTGCCAGGACGAGAGGGCACAGCCTGAAGCTGCACCAGGGGAGGTTCAGGTTGGATGTTTGGAAGCTCTTCCTCATAGCAAGGGGGATCAAACCCTGGGCTGGGCTGCCCAGGGAGGTGGTGGAGTCACCGTCCCTGGAGGGGTTTAAGGCCAGCCTGGATGCCACACTTAGTGGCAGGGTTTAGCTGAGTGGTGGTGGTAGGTCCTAGGCTGGACTCGATGATCTCCGAGGTCTTTTCCAGCCTTAATTATTCTGTGATTCTAAATGAAGCCAATCTTGGCCAAGCACTTGCTGTGGTGACTGGTGGGAAACCGTGGATGAAACCGGAGCAAAAAGCTGAGGAGAGAACTTGCAGCGTGGAGGAGAATGGAGGGGAGATGTTGGAGGGTATCGCCGAGAAGACGAAGGATCGAGGCTGGAGGGGAATTACTCACGGACTTGTCAAGGGCTGCATCTGGCTGAGCTTATTTGCGTCTCCAGCGATAGGAACTCGGGGCTTGATCATAATGGGGGGTGAAAAGGACATGGATCTACTAATTAATGACAAGCCGTAGATGAACTTTAGCCACGGAGGCAAATGTGGCCCCGCTCGTCTGATGTGTCACCAGGGCACATGGGGAAGGGCTCGTGTGTCAGTCTACGAGGCATGAGGAGACCTTATTTAGCACAGCACGTTCAGCTTGGGTCGTGGTGTCCAAGGGTGATGGGCGCAGGGAGGAGCCACAGAGGAGGGTTGAGGACGGGAGAGCCTCCTGTGAGAGGCTCAGATGCCACGAGGGAGGCAACGAGGGCTACGGAAAGTTTCTGTCTACACCTGTAAATGGAGATGGTCATCACCGGGGACATCAGCCAGCCCTGGTGAAAGAGGTGTGAGAGCCAGGCTGGGAGTGAGGAGGTGCCGGGATGGTGTCCCTGCAGTCGTGCTTGGATTTCGTAACCTGTGGAAGGCAACCAGAATCTATGAGCTGACCTGAAGGGCCAGCAGGGCTGAGGAGCTTGTCTCTACTGGTCACCAGTAGTGGAGGAGTAGAGAAAAGAGTATGTGGGGGTGTAAAGTGGCCTTGGTCTGGCCGTGTCTTTCCAGCCACTGGCATCTTAAGGAGCTCTCACCGTGAGGAGGTACCCAAATCATCACGTTAAATCTTGATGGCTCCGTTCTCCTGCATTTTATGGAAGAAGTTGGTGCTGAGGGTGGGGAGAGCCTGGCCCAGGTTGCCCCGAGAGGTGGTGGCTGCCCCATCCCTGTCCCCATTGCAGGGGAGGTTGTTGGGGGCTCTGAGCAACCTGCTCTAGCTGCAGATGGCCCTGCTCCCTGCAGGGACAGGGTTGGACCAGATGGCCTTGAAAGGTCCCTCCCAACCCAAACCAGTCCGTGATTCTGATTCTATGTCCTGTGGCCTCCTCCTGCCATGTCAGGAGCTGTGATTCAGAGAGCTTTGCAATGCAGAGAACTTTGCAGGGGCTGCCCGTGCCTCAGTTTCCCTTTGCACTGAAACGCGGTTTCGCGGTGGACTTGGCAGTGCTGGGTTAACGGTTGGACCCGAGGATCTCAAAGATCTTTCCCAACCGAAGCGATTCCCTGATTCCGTGAAATCCCCGAGCAGCCTCGGCGGGTTTGTGACACCCGTCAGCACCTCAGGGTACCCGGGGGGGTGATGCCCTCAAACCAGGGGGGTGCAAACACCGAGGAGAGAGTGGGGGCAAAGCCGCTGGGGGGTTCCCAGCCCTCGAGAGTGGGCTCAGAAGGACGCGGGTGTGAAGGTGGCAGGGTTTGGGTTGGGCTGGAGCACCCTGGTTTGGGACTGAGAGGTGGAGACGGTCCCCAGCGGAGAGGACGGGCTCCAACGCATCCCTCCATCTCCGTCCTCTGCGGTACGGGAGGGGGCTGCCGCACCCGGGAGATGCTGAACCCGATGGCAGGAGGTGGCGTTGGGTGCGGGAGAGGCGGGCGCTG
Organism: Todus mexicanus; assembly: GCA_013389965.1. NCBI lineage: Eukaryota > Metazoa > Chordata > Aves > Coraciiformes > Todidae > Todus > Todus mexicanus. Next base: position 12,655 of record WEIS01021046.1, on the reverse strand, counting down.
GTGCACTAGAGGGGACAAGGAGCCCGTGGCCACCTCCTGCTGTGCGCCCGGACGGGTTGGGAGAAGCTCGTGGGCATCTCCCGGGCGCCTCACACCCATCCTCAAGGACATAATCATGCTGAGAGGGGGGTTTTTTTGAGCTCTTACTCTTCCAGAGTTGGCTTTGAGAGGAGCGTGTCTGTGTGGACTCACGCTGCAGCTTCATTAAGAGGTGGACGATGACACGGGATTGCGAAGCTGCAGGAGCCCCGTTGGGGCTTTGGAGCTCTGCACTCCCCGGAACTCGGCAGCTCGAGGAGGTTCTCACCAGAAAAAGCTGGTGGGCTGCTAATTCTGCATCAGGGATGTGGACTGTGGGACCGCGTGGCCCTACCCGAACCCTTCCTGCTGGCCGGCATGGAGGGACTGGTGGGGAGAGGACATCAGCCTGGCAATCCTGGTGGCAATGAAGGATCCAGGGTCTCTGGGCGAGGCTGAGGTGTACCCGGCCAGGGGATCTCCTCGAGAGCTTCCCTGTGAGCAAGGGCGGGTGGGACACGGGCTGGAAGCACCCCCAGCTCCCGGAAGGTTTCGGCTGTGGGATATTAGCTCAGCCCCACCACAGAATCATAGAATATTTAAGGCTGGAAAAGACCTCTGAGCTCATCGAGTCCAGCCTAGGACCTACCACCACCACTCAGCTAACCCCTGCCACTAAGTGTGGCATCCAGTCTGCTGTCCCCAAATCGCCCCGGGGAGCATCTCCTTGAGCATCCCCATCCTCCGACCAGGCTTCGCCCAGATGTCAGCTCCACTATTCTGTCCCCTGGCAAAGGGGCCGGGGGGGGGCTGAGACCTCCTCCACCCCCACGCTCCATTAGCTCTGCACTGTGGGTCTATTGTGCTGGGGGGACGCGCGAGGGCCGCGTCCTCCCCCCGGCGACTGTCCTGCCCCGGCCGCCTTCTGATGACTCCCAGGAGGAGTTCAAGACCTTCTGGCCCTGGAGCAGGCGGGGGGACCGAGCTGTGGCCAGGGGCTGGGGTTTGCTCCCGGGGGTGCCCGGCTCGTCCGCTGCTGCCGCCGCGCTCTAATCCGAGTGTCTTCCCACCCGTCTCCTTCCCTCCCCTCCATCTCTGTCCGCCCGTCTGTCCCTCACGCCTCTCTCCTGTCTCTCTCTCTGCCTCTCCTACCCCTCTGCTCTGCCAGGAGGGACAGAAGCCGGGGGGCTGCTCTCCTCAG
>WEIS01021043.1:0-11929 GCA_013389965.1 Todus mexicanus | reverse complement strand
TTTCCCCTTTTTTTTTTCCCCCTCCCAGTGGTGTAAAGCTGTCCTGTTCCTCTTGTCTCTTTGTAACATCCAAGGGTGACGCCATGGCCGAACATCTGGTCTTCAATCCTTCGCACGAGTTTAGTAACATCGTTTTCCGAGGTGAGAGCTTGAAAAGGAGCAGAAGAGTTGCAGAAAATCAACGCGGGATGTAAAACATGAATTTGTAGGCTCCAGGTTAAGCTCAGCTTTGTTTGGCGTTGCCTGAGCACTTCCTGAGTCCCGAGTTCTCATAAAACTTGGTGTTAGGGACCTTCTGAAACGCCTGAATGAGCCTCCATTGTTATGGAGATGGCAGAGTTAAGCTTGGAGCTGCCTGGAGCTCAGCTGTGTCCCTGGTACCGCTGCTCGCCAGAGAGCTTCCCAGGGAGAGACAATGCCGAGGGCTTCAGCGAGCTCCTCTGTTCCTCCAAGACATCATTGTACCTCCGTGACACCGGGAGGCCTCGGGCAGCTGCTGGTGCTGGCGTTTGAATAGAGCCTGAAAGTGCCGCTCTCTGGGAATTACGGCCACAGGCCGGGATCTGGCCAGCGCCGAGCTTTCCTCCCTCCCCACGCTCCTCCTGCTGTTCCAAATGGACACGAAGCTTCGTTTGTCCCTAACGATGGCCGAGGAGCCCCTTGAGCACTCTCTGCTTCTTGGCTTGGGTGTGGCAGTGCTTGGGGTGGGAGGAGGTTGGGCTTAGAGCAGATGGATGAGCATTGGGTGTTCCTACCCTGTTCTGCCCCTGGACTCGGCCCTGGGGAGGCCTCACCTGGAGCACTGGGGGCAGCTCTGGGCCCCGCACTGCAAGAAGGATCTGGAGGGGCTGGAGCGGGTCCAGAGGAGAGAGACCAGACTGGGGAAGGGACTGGAGGGGAAAGGCTGATGAGGAGAGGCTGAGGGAGCTGGGGCTGTTCAGCCTGGAGAAGAGGAGGCTCAGGGGGGACCTTCTCCCTCTCTCCAACTCCCTGAAGGGAAGGTGTTGGCAGGAGGGGGATGGGCTCTTCTCCCAGGCAATTTGTGGCAGGCCCAGAGGGCCCGGCCTGAAGCTGCCCCAGGGGAGGTTGAGGTTGGATGTTGGGAAGCTCTTCCTCCCAGCAAGGGGGATCAGACCCTGGGCTGGGCTGCCCAGGGAGGTGGTGGAGTCCCCGTCCCTGGAGGGGTTTAAGGCCAGCCTGGATGCCACACTTAGTGGCATGGTTTAGCTGAGGGGTGGTGGTAGGTCCTAGGCTGGACTCGATGATCCAAGAGGGCTTTTCCAGCCTGAATTATTCTATGGTTCTAAGATTCTATGATTCTATACAGCGTGTTGGGACACTTGGGAATGGCAGCCAACAGAGGGACACTGGTCACAGAATCGTTGAATCATTAAGGTTGGAAAAGACCTTTAAGATCAAGTCCAACCATCAACCCAACGTTATCTTGACCACGAAACCACGTCCCCAAAGTGCCACATCTACACGTATTTTGAACACCTCCAGGGATGGTGCCTCCACCACCTCCTTGGGCAGCCTGTTCCGATGCCTCACCACTCTCAGCATAAAATTTCTTCCTAAAGTCCAACCTAAACCTCCCCTGGAACAAACTGAGGCCTTTTCCTCTCGCGCTACCGCTAGTTACTTGGGAGAAGATCCTCCCCTCTGGGAGAGGACTCTTCTTTGCACGGATAAGTGATTGATTGAGAAGTTACAAACGTGTTTTCTTTTATATTTTCCTTTCCAGGGGGGCCTACTTGGATCTCACATTCCAGGTAACCCTTTGTAAACTCCTCCCTGCCCTCCTCCGGCTCACGGGGTGGGGTTGGGGTTGTGGTGCTGGTTTTGGTGGTTTGTTTTCCCTCAGCGGCTTCGTTTTGTGGCTTTTAAGGACCTCCTGTGTTCTCTCCCTTCAAGGCACGTTCAGCCCCAGGACAAAAGCGTGAAGAACCCCTGCCCCAGCTATTCCCTGAGTAAAGCTGCTACTGTGAAAACAAAGTCTGTGGTACCTGCGAAAGGCGACCTGGAGCCCGCGCTGGCACCGGCTGCCTACGGCGGACCTCTGGTGGGCCAGGAAGACGAATGCTTGAACACGGACACTCAAGAGGACGACCAGCTGATGAAAGAGCCAGAACCTGCCAGCAGGAAGGAGCAGCTGTCGGTAAAAAAGCTGCGAGTTGTGCTCTTCGCCTTGTGCTGCAGCACGGAACAGGCCGCGGAGCATTTCCGGAACCCGCAGAGGCGGATCAAGCGCTGGCTGCGGCGGTTTCAAGCTTTCCAAGAAGAGAACTTGGCGTCCTTGTCGGAGGGCAAGTACCTCAGCTTGGAGGCTGAGGAGAAGCTGGCGGAGTGGGTCCTGACGCAGAGGGAGCAGCAGCTGCCGGTCAACGAGGAGACTCTGTTCCAGAAAGCCACCAAGCTCGGCCGGTCCCTGGAAGGCGGCTTCAAGATCTCCTACGAGTGGGCGGTGAGGTTCATGCTGCGGCACAACCTCAGCACGCACACGCGGCGGGCGGTGGCTCACCCTCTCCCCAAAGACGTGGAGGACAACGCCGGTTGCTTCATCGAGTTTGTGCAGCGGCAGATCCACACTCAAGACCTGCCTCTCTCCATGATCGCGGCCATCGACGAGATCTCGCTCTTCCTGGACCTGGAGGTGCTGAGCAGCGATGACCGGAAGGAGAACGCTCTGCAGACGGTGGGGACCGGGGAGCCTTGGTGCGACGTCGTCCTCACCATCCTCGCCGACGGCAGCGTTCTCCCGGCTCTGGTTTTCTACAGGGGTCGCGTCCAGCAACCCGCCAACGTGCCCGAATCCATCATCTTGGAAGCCAAGGAGAACGGATACAGCGACGACGAAATCATGGAGCTGTGGTCGTCCCGAGTGTGGCAGAAGCACACGCGGTGCCAGAACAGCAAGGGCATGCTCGTGCTGGACTGTCACCGAACGCACCTCTCGGAAGAGGTACTGTCCCTGCTGAGCACGTCCAGCACGCTGCCGGCCGTCGTCCCCGCTGGCTGCAGCTCCAAAATCCAACCTCTGGATGTTTGTATAAAAAGGACTGTGAAAAATTTCTTGCATAAAAAGTGGAAAGAGCAAGCCAAGGAAATGGCGGACTCCACGTGCGACTCGGACATCCTCCTCCAGCTGGTGTTGTGCTGGTTGGCGGAGGTGCTGGAGGTGATCAGTGACTCTCCTGAACTTGTCCAGCAGTCCTTCCTGGTGGCCAGCGTGCTGCCGGGGCCGGACGGCACGGCCAACTCGCCCACGCGCAACGCCGACATGCAGGAGGAGCTGATCGCCTCGCTGGAGGAGCAGCTGAAGCTCAACCAGGAGCCGCGCGAGACGACGACGACGGCGGCGGCAACGGCAACAGCAGCGCCGGCCGAGGGCCAGGATCGGCCTCAGGCCGAGGAATCCGCGGACCCGGAGATCCTCCACCAGCTCTTCGAAGGCGAGAGCGAGACTGAATCCTTCTACGGCTTTGAAGACGCCGATTTGGAGCTGATGGAAATGTGAGCGCCGAGCTGCGCCGCGGCGATCCGGAAAAGGCTTATTTTTGGAAATCAATGTTGGACGGAGACCATTTACACTTCCCTGTGGATTTTGTGGGTTTAGGAAACTCGTAGGCGATCACTCAGATCAATAGCCATCGATGCTCATTTCTAAGTTTTGTGCTCTTCTCTTTTTTTGGGGGGTTTTTGTTTTGGTTTTTTTTTTTGGCCTTTTTTTTTTTTTTTTAAAGGAGAAAAACAAAAAAAATCACTGTGTTGGTATTTTCGGAAAATCTATTCTTGTGGGTGAATATTTTTTGCGTTTTCTTTACCTCACTGTATCATAGTTTTCGGTTTTTATCGTGCAGAAAATGTTTGGAATTCGACATTTGTCAATGTGACCATTTCTAAAGAACGGGGGGAAAAAAAAAAACCAACGAAACAAACTCTGTAGCTCATGAACCAATCTATAAATCTCCTCGGTTGTCTTAACACAGGTTCTTTTTTTTATTATTTCTTTTCTTTTTCGTTTTAACACTTGACCCAGAGATTGAAATTTCTGCGGGAAGAAAAAAATTAGCGACGACTTCCTGCTCTCCTGTGTGGAACCTTCTCGAATTGGCCGTGAAGATTTGGGGGTTGGGGGTGGGGGTGGGTTTTGGGTTGATTTTTGGTTTTCAAAGACGAGTCCTTAATTTTGCTCGTGAATTTGGACGCGGGGTTAAAAAAAAAAACCCAACCCACACAAGCGAAAATGGTTTTGCCTCTTCGGTGCCAGCAGCGCTTCCAGGGAGTCGTAGCCCTGATCTAGGGCCAGAAAAAGCTCCTGAGCTCCAGGGTCAGTAAGTTGGGGATGGTGGTTCCACCTCCAGTAGGTTTAGGGGTGGTGGTTCCTCCTCCAGTAGCTCGGGGATGCTGGTTCCTCCTCCACTAGGATGGATGTGGTGGTTCCACCTTGAGTAGGTTGGGGCCGCTGGTTCCTCCTCCATTAGGTTGGATGTGGTGGTTCCACCTCCAGGAGCTTGGGGTTGGTGGTTCCTCCAGTAAGTTGGGAATGGTGGCTCCTACTCCCGTAAGCTGAGAATGGCAGTTCCTCCTCCACTAGGTTGGACGTGGTGGTTCCACCTTGAGTAGGTTGGGGCCGCTGGTTCCTCCTCCATTAGGTTGGATGTGGTGGTTCCTCCCCCAATAAGATGGGGACGGTGGTTCCTCCTCCAGTAAGTTGGGGATAGTGGCTCCTCCAGTAAGTTGGGGCCACTGGTTCCTCCTCCATTAGGTTGGATATGGTGGTTCCACCTCTAGGAGCTTGGGGTTGGTGGCTCCTCCTCCACTAAGTTGGGGCCGCTGGTTCCTCCTCCATTAGGTTGGATGTGGTGGTTCCTCCTCCAGTAAGTTGGGGCCACTGGTTCCTCCTCCATTAGGTTGGGTATGGTGGTTCCACCTCCAGGAGCTTGGGGACGGTGGTTCCTCTTCCAGTAAGTTGGGGCCGCTGGTTCCTCCTCCATTAGGTTGGATGTGGTGGTTCCTCCTCCAGGAAGTTGGGGACGGTGGTTCTTCCAGTAGGTTGCGGATGGTGGTTCCTCCTCCCCCTCGCTCCCAAGAGTCCCTGCCTGGTGGGACGCAGCGAGAGCAGAAGGTCACCCCTGGCCTTGACCTCCCCGGGTGCTGAAGCCGCTCAGCCCCAGGAACCGTTGACCTTTCCCGACTGGCGGTTGCGCCTTTGCTTTAAGCGGCGGCATCAGACGCTACGTGTTCCTCGGGATTCGAGAGGGGCTCGAGCGCAAACAAACTGTGACGCGCACACAAACAAACAAAACAAACAAAAACAGAAACAAAAGAAGCCCTTTCTTTTTATTTTTCACTGCCAGCTTCCATTTTTTTTCCTACAATTTGCATGTTGGAGGGGTTTTTTAAATTGTCTGTAGCCCGGTTTAGCGGCAGCGGCGGCGGCGGCTTGGAGCGGTCGGACAGACACAATTCCCAAGCACCTGCCACCTTTCCTCTTTCCAGCCAGGGTTTTTGTGAAGCTTCCCCTCCCACCTCTCCCCGAGTACCCCGAGGAAAGCAGGAGGTGGCGGCGGCAGCGTGTGCAGACCTGTAAATGGTTCATCTCGGAAAAACAACAACAACAAAAAATAATTGTACAGAAGTGGAACATTTAATAAAACCAGGGAAATGGATTTATAAACGACGTTGTTTTTATTGGCAGCTCTTACCAGGCCAAGGGGAGCCGTGAGCTCCGGATGGTGGCGGCGACCGGCTCCCTCCGGACGCACGTCCCGAGCCTTGCGAGTAGAATCATAATCATGGAATAATTAAGGCTGGCAAAGCCCTTGGAGCTCATCGAGTCCAGCCTAGGACCTCCCACCACCACTCAGCTAAACCCTGCCACTAAGTGTGGCATCCAGGCTGGCCTTAAACCCCTCCAGGGACGGGGACTCCACCGCCTCCCTGGGCAGCCCAGCCCAGGCTATGATCCCCCTTGCTGGGAGGAAGAGCCTCCGAATATCCAACCTCAGCGCCCCGTGAGCTTTCGGGGTTCCGGGGGTGGTTTGGTACGTCCTGAGGAGCTGGGTAGTGATTAATTAATTGATTACTCCTCATTAGCTGAGCTCTGGCCAACTGACAGTCCCCCAGCTCCTCCCCACCCACTTACCAGTAGGTTCAGCAGCATAACCTCCTCTCCCCAGTAAGATTTTGGGGTGGGGTTGGGGGGGGGGTTTTACATCAAAATCTGAAAACTTATTAATAAAATACTCTCCTGAAGAATTTTCTACTGTTGTTTCTCCGGGGTAGTAAAAAAAATCCCCATTTTTGGTGTTATTTAGGAATTTATTTCATCTCAGGCCCAGAAATACCCAGTTCAGCCTCATCTGAAGTTGAGATAACACCAGTTGGTGGCTCCTCTTGGGACTGGAGGGAGCAGGAGCATCTCCAGCCTCTTACTGGGAGCTGTGGGATGATGATTTTTGATTCTCAGAACCCTCCTATCCATTGATCCGGGTAAGTCCCGGCTCCAGAACCACCCCAAGTAGGATTCACGTCCTCCCAGTTCCGATTTTTATTCGATTGGGGTGAATTTTTAAAGCAATTTTTGTGTTGAACTTAAGGTTTAGCAAATGGAACGGCGCTAACTCTAGATCCTGCTCGATCCCCAGCTGATAAAGTGACCAATAAATGGACAAACAACTAATAAAGGGACCGATAACCTGATAAATAACTAATAAAGGGATCAATAACCTGATAAATAACTAATAAAGGGGCCGATAACCTGATAAATAACTAATAAAGGGACCGATAACCAACTGCTACTGGTCAGATACAGGAGGAGGACACTGTATTTTTGTCTAATCCAGGACCCCAGGCAGGAAAACAAAACCCTGGGGAGTTCTTTTTGCCACTTCTCCAGCAAAAAATATGAACTCGGGGCCGCCGGGAGCCTTCCCGAGGACTTCCCGAGGTCGGTGGCTTTGGAACATCCCACAAAACTCAGCCCAAACCCCCCGGCTTGGCTCGACGCGTTTATTTTATTTCCAAAACAAGTCAGATCGGAGCTTGGAGACACAAAAAAGGAGGGATTTACAGCCTGGATGAAGGGGTGGGGTGAGGGTGAGGCAGCCGCGATGCCTGGAGCCGCTCCTCGGGGATCACTCGAAGCCGCTGCAAGAAGAGATTTTGATAAAGTCAAGATAACGCGAAACCCCCGCCAACAAAAATCGGCGTTTTCGCTTTCAGCTGCTGCCGCCGCCTTCAGAGGAAGCGGCAGAGGCAGCAAAGCAGAAGAGACACCCCCAAAAAAACCCCTCCCAAGGCCCTCGAGCTTCAGCCCAAAGCTGCCTCCGGGAGCGGGAAGACTTCGGCTCGGGCAGGGGATGGAGGTGAAGCTCCAGGCGGGGCCTCCTCCCGCCTCTCCCAGCCTTTATTAACTCGTCGGGGTTTGCCAGNGGCTGCCCAGGGAGGTGGTGGAGTCGTCGTCCCTGGAGGGGTTTAAGGCCAGCCTGGATTCCACACTTAGTGGCAGGGTTTAGCTGAGGGGTGGTGGTAGGTCCTAGGCTGGACTTGATGAGCTCCGAGGGCTTTGCCAGCCTGAATTATTCTGTGATTCTCTTCTATGATTAACCGAGCGATTTCAACGCAGCCCGAAGCTCAGCCCGCGCCACCGCCAGGCCCTTACCCTGTTGAACGATCGCGCGTCCCTGTAATACAAAATCTTCATGCAACGCTCGATCAAGTCTCGCGCCTCCTCCTTCGTCAGGATGGGTTTCTTCTCCAAGGTTTCTCTCATCAGCGGCTGGTGGAAGGAAACCAAAAAAAAAAACCAAAGCCAAATAAAACCCAACAGCTCAACCCGCCGTGACCCAGCCGAGCCGGAGCCACCTTTACCTGAGCCAGGTACGCGCCGTAACCTGTCGCAAGCGTCGGGGCTTCGTAGGCCACGCCGAGCATGTCGACGTATCCGAGGAAGCTGAAGGGACAGAGCGGTGGCTGCGGCGGGTTCCGAGCGGCCGCCGCACCCCCGAGACCTCCGAACCCTCGTAGCCACCCTCGCGCCGCTCGCCCTCGCTCACCTCTCGCCGTTGTAGTGGCCGCCGATGACCACGGTGTTCCAGAGAGGGTTGATCTTGGACCGCCGGTTGTACATGACTCGGGTGAGCCAGGAATGGATGGCCTTGGGGCTGTAGCTGTGACCGTCGCCCAGCAGCTCCTCATCGATTCTAACGGAGGGAGAAATAGCACCCCAAAAAAAAGCTGGAGACCACGCCGAGGAGACCAGGCAGCCCCGCCTTGGCAGAGAGGCTTGAGGGATTGTCAAGAGGACACACGGGGGAAATCCCTGCTCAGTTTCGTCCCTGCTCAATCAATCCCTCATTTAACGACATCTCGGTTCGCGGAGAAGAGGCGAGCGTGGCGAGAAACCGCGGCAGGGTCAGAGCTTGCCCCGTGGCCAGGAGAACTTACACCATCTGGTCGATGATCTGCTTGAGGTACTGGAAGTCGGCGTAGTCGCCGGACGCCCCCAGCATGGTGGTGTCGTTCACCTTCAGGAGTCGGGAGATGCCGCGGAAACGGGCGAGGGAGCCGTACGAGCCCATCATGTCGGCGGCGATGATCACCCCGCCCTCGAACTTCACGCCCAGCACCGAGGTGCCCGTCACCATCGGGCTCCTGGAGACCCAAATGTCAGCGCTGCCCCCCGGCACCAGCCAGGCCCCAGAACCCCCCAGGTCCGGAGTCCTCAGACACCTCCCAGTTCTCCCCCAGCCCCATTTAGAATCATAGAATCCCAGAATAATTCAGGCTGGCAAAGCCCTCGGAGCTCATCCAGTCCAGCCTAGGACCTACCACCACCACTCAGCTAAACCCTGCCACTAAGTGTGGCATCCAGGCTGGCCTTAAACCCCTCCAGGGACGGGGACTCCACCACCTCCCTGGGCAGCCCAGCCCAGGCTTTGATCCCCCTTGCTGGGAGGAAGAGCTTCCCAACATCCAACCTCACCCCCCCCTGGGGCAGCTTCAGGCCGGGCCCTCTGGGCCTGCCACAAATTGCCTGGGAGAAGAGCCCATCCCCCTCCTGCCGACACCTTCCCTTCAGGGAGTTGGAGAGAGGGAGAAGGTCCCCCCTGAGCCTCCTCTTCTCCAGGCTGAACAGCCCCAGCTCCCTCAGCCTCTCCTCATCAGCCTTTCCCCTCCAGTCCCTTCCCCAGTCTGGTCTCTCTCCTCTGGACCCGCTCCAGCNATCTCCCAGTCCCCATCCCCCTCCCAGTCCCCATCTCCTGGTTCCCCTCCCGCTCCCCGCGGCCCTCACAGGGTCCTGGCGCAGGGCCGGCTGCCGCTGGCGGTGCCGAGCCCCCGGGGCAGGTACGTTTGTCCCGGGGCCGGGCCCCCGGCCCAGAACGGCGGCGGCACCGCCCGCGCTGCCCCGACCTCCATCTTAGTCACGGTGCCGCCCGCACTGCGCAGGCGCGGAGGAACCGCGGCCCCTCCCGGCCGCCGTAGGTTCAACCAGGCCGGAGCCGCGGGCGGCGCTGGGCGCCATCTTATGTGTGGCGGGACTCGCCTGCGTAGCCCGTGGCTCACCCCGCTGCTCCGGTGGCCTCACCTCCGCCATCCCTGAAGGATCCGGGTCCGCAGAGCCCCCTCGGCGCGGCGGAAGCGCCGGGAACCGCCCCGTTCCGCCTCACGGAGGTGCCGCTGGATCGGCCGCAGCTCCCTCCTCAAGATGGCGGCGCGGTGACCACCATTCTCAGGGAGCAGAGGGGGGCGTGGTGAGTGGGCGTGGCCTCGTCTCCTTGGTCACGCCCATGGGCGGGGCTGGGCGCGGCGCGGACCAATGGGCGGGACTCGGGGGCGGGGCCTGGTCCAAGGTAACAGGTTGCGGTGGGAGCGGCGCGGAGCGAACGGGGCGCGGAGCGGCGGTGAGTGGGGGGGACCCTATGGGGGACCCTATAGAGCCCCTATAGAGCCCCTTGTAGAGTCCCCGATAGAGCCCGGCAGGGGAGGCTGCGGGACCAGGGCGGGGCTGCACCCAGGGCACAGTCTGGAGGGACCGGGGCTATAGGGGATGGGGTCCTAGGGGGGTGTCCTGCCCTATAGCAGTGCCTATAGGGAGTGAGGCTGTAGGGGCTGCTGGCACAGGATGGTGTCTTGCCCTATGGCAGCGCCTGTAGGGGCTGGATCTATAGGTGGTGTCCTTCCCGGTGTGTTGCCCTGCCCTGCGGCACAGCCTATAGGGGCTGGGGATGCCAGAGCCCTTATCTCTAGTGCGTGTCCTGCCCCATGGCAGAGCCCATAGGGGTTGGGTCTATAGGTGTCATCCTTCCTGGAGCGTGCCCTGCCCTATGGCAGAGCCCATAGGGGCTGGGTCTATAGGTGTCGTCCTTCCTGGAGCATGCCCTGCCCTATGGCAGAGCCCATAGGGGCTGGGGGTATAGGGACTGCTGCTCCTTGGCGTGTGCCCTGCCCCACGGCAGAGCCCATAGGGGCTGGGTCTATAGGGGTCGTCCTTCCTGGAGCATGCCCTGCCCTATGGCAGAGCCTGTAGGAATAGGGGCCATAGGGCTTGTCCTTCCTGGAGCATGCCCTGCCCTATGGCAGAGCCTGTAGGAATAGGGGCCATAGGGCTTGTCCTTCCTGGAGCATGCCCTGCCCTATGGCAGAGCCTGTAGGAATTGGGGCTATAGGGCTTGTCCTTCCTGGACCATGCCCTGCCCTATGGCGGAACCTATAGGAGATAACCCTGGAGGAGCCTCCCTTTGAGGAGGAACCTCATCCTATAGAAGATCCTACAGGGGCTGGCTTTATAGGGCCCTTGGCCTTGACCTGTGCTTCACCCTATAGGGCTTCTTCTCCCCAGGGTGTCACCTGCCCTATAGCAGACCCTTTAGGGACCCCCCCGGGCTGCTTATCTGAGGAGGGACCTGGGTTGTCCCTCTTCTACTGGCTCTTCTGCACCAGGGATCTGCTGTCCCCTAGAGAGCTGCCCTAGAGCCCCCAGAGAGCTGCCTTCACCTGCCCCCTGGGGCCACTGGCCCTTCTATAGGGGATCTGCGGGTCCCTATAGAAGCTGGATCTGCAGGGGTTTGTCCTCTGAGGAGAAGACCCTCTATAGGACCCTCTATAGGACCCTCTATAGGACCCTCTGTGGGACCCTCCTTGGGGCCCGCTTTGGGACCCTCTTTAGGTCCCTCTTTAGGACCCTCTTTGGGTCCCTCTTTGGGTCCCTCTATAGGATCTTCTCTAGGGATCCTCCTCATTAGGATGGAGTTAACCAGCTGCTGCCCCTCTCCCCACAATTCCAACCCCTCGGGCTCCGCCAGCTTCATCCAGAGAATTTTTGCCCCTGCTGCTTTTACGGTCGGACTCGAAGATCTCCGAGGTCTCCTCCAACCTAAAGGCTCCGGTGACTCGTTGCCCGGCGCGGTGCCGGCGCCCCGGCCCCTTCCGTAACGCGGCACCTCCTGAAACTTTAATGCCAGGAGCTGCCCTACTTCGCCGGGCTCCCGGGGCCGTATTTTTAGCAGCCTGTTTAAATAAGAAAGAAAAATCCAGGGCTTGGGTGGTGGCCCTGCCGTAGCCACCGCTCGAGGTCCCGGATCCGCCGGCTCTCGCTCACCGGGCCCCGTCCTCTCGCCGCTCTTTGCGGTTTGCCCCGGGTTGGTTTTCCTCTCCCACCACCCCGACCAGTCGAGCTGGTTTGGAGGTGAGCTGGGTTGCCACCTCTGTCCTCCGAGATAAGGTGCTGGTGGCTGCTGGAACCCCCTCACTGGCCACTGGAGCCCCTCGTTTGCTGCCAGAACTCCCTCGTTTGCCCCCGGGACCCCCTCATTTGCCCCCAAGACCCCCTCATTTGCCACCACACCCCCTTGTTTGCCACTGGAACCCCCCATTGATCACCAAAACCCTCACATTTGCCCCCAGAACCCTCATGTTTGCCCTC
>WEIS01021041.1:0-11298 GCA_013389965.1 Todus mexicanus | reverse complement strand
GGTGCTATGTGAAGAGCTGCCCTAGAACTCAAACCCAGCAATCAATGAGTATTTTTTTATTTTTAAGGCTGTTGTGATTCAGTGCCTTGGAGGGGAAAGAAAAAGATGGGGAGATTAAACATAGCAGTCATGATTATTTTCCTGATCATGCAGCTCTTGTAGGATACATTCTTGAACTGGTAAGGGATTTGTAATTGGGGATTTACTTGTCTGTGCCAATAACCAATGCTGAGTGAAACATTTGGATGGACACAGGTTCTAGGAAACTGCTGTGTTTTCCTCACTAGGCTATTTCAACCCCTGTCCAAAGAGCCAGATTACTTTAGAATTGATGTCAACGTTAAGAGAAATGGTTACTTTGTTTGTAAATCAAAGACTTCCAGACACAGGGAAGGAGAAATTCCCTCCTGCAAATGTAACGTGGAAGTATAAAAGAAAGAAAATACCAACGGCTTAAGCTCCTTTAGATAAAAGGAGAGGGTTACAAATATTCTGTTTGCTTACTTGACACCTTGGCTGGGTGATGCACGCTTGACAGGGAGAGATGAAGCAAAGGCAGACAGTTTCCCAGTTACTTTATGTCAAGGTAATTGCCTGTGTGCATATATTTAATATCTCTGTAGACATACAGTTATGTGTGGCATACAATGGACCCTTTTCTGCTTGCTTGAGAAGGAACCAAACCCCCCAATATTCCCACAGAGTTCCCTTCCTGCCATATTCTGCACACCAGAAGTGGGCTCTGTCCCAGTCCAACCCAGTGCAGCTGCAAGGCCTCCTGCTTACAGCGAGCAGCTGGATGTGGGTTCAATGCTATGTTCTCTGTAGGGAGATTACAGGGTTAAATATTTTGTTCACTGCAGCATTACTGTAGTGTTTTTCTGATTGCCTTCTGGCTGGTGTCGTTCCCGGTTGTCACAGCGTGCATATTACAGCATTACAGGGAGCTGTCACCACTACAGAGGAAAGCAAGCCCTTCTGGTGTTACCTACCAAGAGGTCAGTGCTTTATGGATTAGTGCACCAAAGATGTGCTGCTGTGCAAATAGAGCTGCTCAGCACTGTCTGTGATAGTAGAAATGGTTAATCGTGCCATGAATAAAAATCCTGGATACACAAAGTGCTGGAGGAGCCACCTTTGTTTCCTTTAGTTGAGTTCATCCAGTCCAGGTGAAAACTGTACTGGATCAGGGTCCTGTTATTGTCACCCTGCTGCTAACTTTGTTAATAGCTCAGTGCTGGCAGATGTCATTTTGGGGTGGTTACTATACAAAGATGTAGCACAGAGCTTACCAGTGAAGATAGTAAAAGGCACAACAGATGGGTGGAGTGAAAAAACCCAACAAAAACAGATGAGCCAGCAAACAGGTGGTGTGTGTAAGGAGGGATGAGATGGCAGTGGAGTAGGATTTTATAAACCTGCTGATTGGTTGGGCACATGTAGCTGTACACTAGATATGCTCAGCTAGACTGCATAACTGCTCAGTGTTGAGGAATTTAAGATCATGGTGGCTTGATGGGAGAGGACTTATGTTACATATGAAGGACAGTATCTGAGAAAGTTCTGATAGGAGAGAGATTTAAGCTTTCAGGCAAATTTTACCCTGTAAATTCTTGAGATGTTTTAGATTAGCAGAGGCAGGTAACTTTTGGTTTAGGTGATCTGAGAGGTTACCCTCAGTCACTATTGGTCTCTTGCATCTTTTGTTACTTGACCCAGCTGGCAGCTTTCAGTCTTCTGTTTTAATGTTTAATTAATGCCACGGATATTTCATATGGAGTTTCATTACACAGCATGACTCTAAGTTGGAGTTCCTGTTTTTCAGTTCTTTTTTCCCTGCAGTTAGTGCTTGTGTGGCTTTTCCTGTTGGTGTATTCTGTATTAAAGTGTATCTCCCCTTAACTAAACAGCAGCCCGTGAGACCCAGTGTTATACAGCAAAGGTAAAATGGGGGAAGTGAGAAGAACAAGGGGATTATGAAGAAAATACATTAGGATCCTTTTCCTTTATCCATGTCCTAAAATGAAGAAATGTTTCCCTTTTGTTCAGCCAACCAAGTGAAAATTCCTGAGGGTTAAGAAGCAAACAATTCCCACCATAAATGAACTGTGAATTATATTTGCAAATAACATTTTTAATTATACTTGGCATATCTGAACCTCCTGCTGGTGGGAGCCCAATGCAAGAGCCTGTAAACCAGAAACCAACCAGTTCAATGTTCATTGACTGTTTATCGTCTGTTGTTTCAGATTACATTGGCAGTTTGTTTAGCCATTCTCTAACAGGAAAAGAAAGAGATGAGAATTTTGCTGATCCATACTTTTAAATGTACATACTGAGGATGTTTACACGTTGCAGAGTAGCATGAAGAAGTCTGTCAGTGATGAGACTGCTGCCCCACTCAGAGGCAGCAGTAACAAAGTGCAGGGGCAAAGTCTGCAGCCCCAGATGTTTGAAATCAGGACTCACACATCTAAAACTCATGAGAGATACAAGGTGGGGTTTTGTTTGTTTTATTTAGTAATAAATTGGGGTCATCTTATATGTCCTTTGTATGTTTGAGATGTTAAGATTCACTGGAACACACCCCTCCCGTTTGCGGCATTTGCTTGGGCTTCCACATGCGTCATTGAAGCTGAAACCACTGAAATTATGTCTCCAGAGAAGTCTTGAAAATTATCTAGTTATTTAAGCATGTAACTATTACTATTTTCCATAGTAGATACATGTCCAATAATTGTTATCCCAAATAATCACTATTTTAATGACAGTGATGAATTGAGGTGGAGAGATCAAGACCATCTTCCCCTTCCTTTCTCTTGCTGGCTAGAGTTATGACTGCAAGATGTATCATGCAGAGGGAATTGTCTTAATCTATATTCCACTGTATAGAACACAATGCCACCAGGATATAAATAATAACCAACGAGGAGATACAAATTCAGATAACTAAGTAGCTGCCTCTGTTGCTTTGAGGTATTGAGATCTTTTTAACAAGGGAATAAGACAGACACAAAACCTGAAGCTTTGTTGTTTGTGAAAGGAAGATATTGTGGTTATTAAGATCCCAAGAGAAATTAAATTGTGCATGGCTCTATGTGAAGAATTGCTTCTTTAGACATCCAGAGTGGCAGTGCCAATTCCAGAGATTTTGTTGGTGTTAGGGGAAGGAAGGCAGAAAACTCCAATTTATGTTGTGAGAAACCCAGGAGACAAAAAAAAAAAAAAAAAAAAAAAAAAAAAAAAAAAAAAAAAAAAAAAAAAAAAAAAAAGAAAAAAAAAAAGAAAAAGAAAAGAAAAAAAGAAAAGAAAAAAAGAAAAGAAAAAAAGAAAAGAAGAAGAAACCGACCTAAATCTCACAAATACAAAAGATCCGTGAGCTGCTATAGAAACAGCCAATTTAAAGTGGTCACATTTTGTAAACAGTCCAGCAAATTCTCGGATGTGTGTCTTTCCCCATCTCTTGTCCTCATGGGACTTCTAGTTTAATCTCTGCTGTTGTGTGCAACCAAATTGAGTAAGATATTGCAGGGTTTCTGTTAAAATCTGTGTGACCTGCCAGCTGGTGAGGCCCAGGAATAGTGTTTCTAAGAAAGCAGTTTAATTTGTGAATGGTATGTCCAAATCACTTAAAGCTTTACAGTGAAAAAATCCAACACATAGTGCAAACAGCCAAATAATAAATGCAAAATGCTGGACCCTGATCTGTACGTCATTCAGTGCAGGTTGGATGTCATCTTGATCTGAATGTTATCGTGCGCTACTTATGAGGATAAATGCAGACGTAAAGCATGTTTCTGTTTATGTCTCTGTTTTGATTTGGATCTATTTTTCCTCCCAGAGGGAACTCTCTTCTGACCCAAACATTTTCATAATGCAAGCAAATACCTTCTTTCTTTCTTTCTTTCTCTTCCTTCCTTCCTTCCTTCCTTCCTTCCTTCCTTCCTTCCTTCCTTCCTTCCTTCCTTCCTTCCTTCCTTCCTTCCTTCCTTCCTTCCTTCCTTCCTTCCTTCCTTCCTTCCTTCCTTCCTTCCTTCCTTCCTTCCTTCCTTCCTTCCTTCCTTCCTTCCTTCCTTCCTTCCTTCCTTCCTTCCTTCCTTCCTTCCTTCCTTCCTTCCTTCCTTCCTTCCTTCCTTCCTTCCTTCCTTCCTTCCTTCCTTCCTTCCTTCCTTCCTTCCTTCCTTCCTTCCTTCCTTCCTTCCTTCCTTCCTTTCTTATTTCCCTCTCCCTCCCCAATATCTGTTGTTTTTATTAGGAGCGAGCTGAGGGTCCTATTTGACATGACAGCTTTTTCTCTTTTATTGAGTAAATGCCCTCAGAACTGCAATCACACCATTATTATCTTTCAGCTTCCGTGTGCTTTCATTGTCGCCACTGCACTGAGAAGCGTCTGCGTAATTTTTGTCTCTATACTTCCCGCATCTTTCCCACCACTCCCCAACCACTAAATTACTGCCAGTGTTTCCTGCCCACTCTGTGGGTGCTTCCCTAGGCCCTCTGCCAACTAGCGTCTGCCAGACCCACGTCTGCAAACACGCTGCCAGGCTGTCCTTCAGCCAGGAGGGAAGTGGGAAATTATAGAAACAAGCTTCCAGCCATCCACAGGCTGTGCCTGCACAGGGCCTGTCAAATCAACCAGCAAAATACTATGAGCCCAGGCAGGGTGAAAGTGGAAAAGAAATGACCTCCCATCAGCTGATGTGCAATAGCACAGTTTGGGGCAAAAGCAAATCACAGAGTCACAAGTCTTTCATTGTAGACATTTAAGAACATTGGTGCAGACAACCATTGCAGAGTAGCAGACACACGGCAACCTGTCACTCCACAGTAACATCTCTGTGTTTGAGGCTTCTCGTTTCTGGTCATGTTGCTAAGGTACATTCAAGGTTGCTGATGGGCAGGGTAGGAAAGTGATGTTTGTATCAGAAAACATGACCTGAAAAACACAGTCTCTCAGAGAACTGCAGCTAGAAACCCACCGTATAAATTTACTAATTTGATCCTCCATCAATGAGGTGTATGGGGAGCATATGTGAAGTATCTGTCCTGGTACAGCAAACTTGGGACAAGGTAGGTAAGTGAGACATAACCCATTTCAGGGCAGGCTGTACAGGGAAGGGGGTATGTCTGACCTCTAGAAGGGAGCAAGAAAGAGGGAGCGATAAAGCTCCAGAAGCTCCGAAGCCGTCCCTGCTCTTCAGCTCCCTTCATTGCTCAATGCAAGAGGACTGTGGGAACAGCACCTTCTCTAACTGAGAGGTTTGGAGAGTTTCTGGCAGTGAATTTTGAGTGAGATGAGTCTGATATGTGACTGATGTGATACCAGTCTGTCTAGAGTCACCAGTCTACCTGAAGATATCCTGAAATCAGCTTACTGTTGTGTAGACTCTATAAAGCTTACAGATTCACCTTGAAGCCGTGTTATTCAGTCTTACTTATGTTAGGTTCCTAGTTCATAACTAGCTTGCCAACAAGCTAATTTGCTCTTTTCCCAGTGTCCCAATTAATTTTGCAGTCACCTGGATGCTTTACAGTTATTCCCAAAAGCTGGCAATAATGTTTGTTGTGTTTCATCTTTTGTCTTTTTATTTATCTATATTGATATTGTTTTGACAATTTCTTGTCATGTAACTTACTTTTCTTTGATGTGCTTTGGCATAATTTTGTGTTTTCCTGAACGTATCAGATGCTCTCCGTGGATTCCCATTAATGTGGTTTTGAGGTTGAGTTTATGACATGACACAGCTGTTGTGACAATGCTGTCATCTTCAAGGGAAGGTAAATGAAATTGGTTTCAGCTAAACAAACATCAACAGCTGCTGTAGTCACCACTTAAAAGTGAATCTTTGCTCAGTATGTGTCTCTGACACCAACTATTTCTTGTCCTATGCTTAAGAAATGAGCATCGTTTTGTGGTTACTGATAGCAAAACTGAAGATTTTCAAGCAGCAGTGTCATGTACCAAGCCTGATGTTTTCAGCAGGTGATCACCATACTCAAAGACAAGCTGAAATCAGCTTGATGCTACATATAGGTGCTGTAATGTTTCTAGACCTGCCGTGAAGCCATTTTGCTGCAGTGCAGCTATAACTGATCTAGAGTCTTAGTTCACGCTGCAGCTCATCTGATGCTGCTTTATAAAGGTATTCAGTTAGCTTCACCACCGTTAAGCTAGCGAAGTTCTTACATGCAAGGCTCTGTTAAAAACCCAGGAGTGGTCCCAAGGAAACCTATCAGACAATTCACAAGTTTAAAGCTATTCACTCCTAAGTGCCTGTGTGGACTGAAGCCTGAAATCACTTTGATAACATCTATCATTTATTATAAATGTAATCTGTCTTTAACTACTAGTGACTTATACACTTAGAAAAACTCCCTTTAAAAGTAATTTTAAGAGTAAAAGACTCTTTATTTCATTCGTAGTGATCCCCTCAAATATCTCCATTACATTAAGTTCAGAAGAATAGTTTCTTCTTCACCAGGAATCACTGGATAAAATTGTCCACCTAATACACACAGTGTATACACAAGAGGTAATACAGGCTAGATGATGCCAGAATTCCCTTCAGGCTCTAAAATCTATTAACCTACCGGTTAATTTACAAATGGAATAATTTATGGAGTGAGAATCTGTCTATTGTGCGTGATGAAGGGAACATTAAACGCTGCATCATTCATTCTGATAGAGCTGCTGTTTACACAGTGTCTGCATGCTTATTACAAGGGAGCAAGAATAAATTAGGGAAGATTGCAGGATGCTAATGTGGTATTATTCAGGCTATCTGTGAGCAAAAGTCTTCTTCAAATTTCACATTGCTTTTTCATGAATTCCTTCTGCAACAAATGCAGCAACGCGGAATATTCAAAATCAAAACCAATGATAACGGAATACAGGTTGGGCAGGATGGGGACATTGACAAATGGGAGTAATTTGCAACAGTGGTAAAGATTTAGGTAATTGCAGTAGCCTCCAGCACTGCAGATTGGATTCTTCATAGCAAGCCATTCTGCAGCTGTTTCCAAGGACTGCTTACAGCAACTGACTTTTAAATTTTTAGAAAAGGAGGGCAAGACATGTTATGAATAAGTATGAGTTCACCCCATTAGTTTTAACGAATTCTGATAAAGCTGGAGCCCTTGAATATTTACAGCTAAGCTACTGGCAGGACCCTGAGAGCACTAATAGGCTCTATTGACCCTGCTTGACCTCCCTGGGGGCCTCAGCCCAGCATGCCTATGGCCCAGGACCCCATTCCAGTCCCCTGGGGCTGTCAGTTCCTGCCCTAGAGATGCTGCAGTAGTGCTGGTCTCCAGCTCCCCACAGCCCTGCCTGGCCATCCCCGGGCAGTGTCTGACCCTGGGTACACCTGCTGGACCTGCGGGTTGACCTCCCAGCTCGAGCCTGGACCTGCCGCATCGTGACGTACCTACCCCATGCTCTGGGCGCTTTGGTTGACCACAGCTGCCGTCCCCAGGACTGCACTGCTTGCCTGCATGAGCAATTGTCCAAATGATCTATTTCTGTCGACACAAAACTAGATAGTTAAAAGGAAAAATGATCTCAGTGATTTTACCTGTTCAGTCTCGTGTTACCTGAGTGGTCAGTCCATTTCCCAAGCTCAGCTTCCAGGTTTGCTCTGAATGCAGATCTATGTTAGGCGAAAAATTGGCTTCCACAGTGAGTGGGGAGGAGGCAGGCACCTTCAGAGAGGGCTTAGCCCAGCCTAAGACGTCTTTGGAGGTCTCTTTCCTTCTCCATGGACTGTAGGTTCCCAGCCTTCTCCTAGAAGTGCTGACAGTTGAGTCTGGTGAGCACAGCTTCAGTATAAATTTCCAGGTAGTTCTAGCAGCAGCTTCCTTACACTGATTTACTGTAGTTAGCAAAGGTCTCACTGACATTTCCTGCCTGGAGATTTGGTCACCTTCCTAAAAAAAGGGCAGCTTCTAAATTATATCTAAATAAGCGTCATTAAATACTTTCCTAAGCATCAGGTTTTGTGGTAAAAAATTGCTGCAGTGACTACAGAGATAGCTTTTGTTAGCCCAAGCAGGGAGAAGGATCCAGACAAATGTGAAATGGGAGGGAACCTGAGAAATAACCTCTTTATTTGTATTGCCTGTAGTATGAAATGTGCTTTCTGCTTGGTTCTGAGGCGTATTATTCCAAGTTCGGAGGTAAAGAAGGTGCCAGTGTAAACTATGTGTGAATAAAAGAAATTTGCAGGAATGGGGTTACAGAAAGCAAACTGTAAGAAGTTATCGGTACATTGTCCTATAGGAATTTAATTTTTTCTACCACTTTTATTTATTTTTTTCTACTTTACTGCTATTGACTGGTTGCTTCTCGTGCCATAATCTTTCCCTTCTGCTCATCTACACGGCAATCACTGACCGTCATTCACTTGGAGTCTTGCACTTAGATTACCTCGAAAATCAACTCACCAGAGCACTGATCCAAACCACATTCACTAACTTTGTGGAGGTTTGGATCAGGCCCAGGCAGCATCCTGCCAGAATGCACCACGGGCTCACTGTTGTGCTGCCCTTCGAGCTGGTTCAGTGCTCCAGGGCTGTGGTTTTAATTCCACCCAGAGCCTTACACACACGGAAATGTGGTGAGAAATGAGGTTCCTAGGAGGTGTTGCAAACCTTGCCTAGATATGAACAGCCCATATGCAGGTGGTGAACTCCCGATCAGTAGGACTCAATCAAAAAAGAAAAAGAAGGAAGGGTTCTGGTGCAAGGGCAAGGACAGGCAAACCTGCAGATGTTCCATGGTGGAAAGGCTTTACAACCCTTTCGGTGACAGAAATTTTTCCTAATATCCAACCTAAACCTCTCCTGGTGCAACTTGAGGCTGTTTCCTCTTGTCCTCTCACTTGTTACTAGGGAGCACAGACTAAATTGCACCTTGCTACAACCTTCTTTCATGTAGTTGTAGACAGCGATAAGGTCTTCCCTCAGCTTTCTTTTCCCCAGACTAAACAAATCCAGCTTCCTCAGCTGCTCCTCATAAGCCTTGTTTTCTAGACTCCTCACCAGCTTCATTGCCCTTCTCAGAGTCCTTCTTGTATTAAGTGGCCCAAACCGGAAATAGCTGTCCACTTCTTAATTAAGAACAGGCACTTCTGAAAAACCACCTACCTCTGAAATGACAGCTGAGGGAAGAAATGTGACTGACATGAAAGCTGGAAGACTTGTGTGTGCCACTCTCATTCGTACCAGCAGGTTCTGGGAGAGACGAGGAGAGGAGTCATCCTTTCCTTTGGGGACTGTTTTGGTAATGTGAAAAGAGAGTCCCAAGAACAGCACTTTTTATCCCCTCTTTGTGACAGTCCTGGGGGGCAGTGATGTTCTCTTATACAAGTTCATATGGCATTTGTGTGCGTTTTTTGGTATTACGAATCTTTCACTGGGTAGGTAATTGTCCTACGTCCCAGAGAAAGCTATTGAGGACGTACCTGCCATGAGAGCACGCTATCGCTACAGGAACCCATCCGTCCCCATGGGCTGGTGCCAGCATAGTAAGGAAGCTGTGTGTTTAAATTATACAGAGGTGGTTAATGAGTTTTCACCTTGTCAGAAGAGCTGCCCAAGGTTAAAGAATGATGTGTCCCAGAAATAAAAGTGAGAAAAGCTGTGTTTTGAAAATACACAACCTACGGGGTGAGTTGGTGTTTTAAAACGAACTGTGATAGAATTTTTCTTTTTATGGAAGCAAAGCACAGCATTAAAAGAAGCAGGAGAGGAGCACTCTAATTCTGAGGGCAGTGTGGCAGGTGGAATATGTTTAACAAATTATGTTAGCAGTGGAAGTGTTTAATGAGATTTAGTAGATGTCCCCAAAGCTGTCCTGTCATGTTTATATATCCAAGTAGGGGCTGTGTGAAGTGGCCTGTGATTTATTCGTCTGGCAAGCCAGGGCAAGAGGGGATTTCAGAGTTCCATGCTACATCTCATCAAGCAAATCTATTTTCATTTTTTCTGAGATGATAAATGTTGCAAATGAAAGGAACAGAACATATGCATTTTCTTTAGATTTTAGGAGGCATTTGCATTATCTGCCACTAGATATTTTAATTGCAAGGGTACTCCTACATATTATGAAGAATGTATGTGGTCAATAAATTAGTATTGAGTTAATTGATTGAGGCTGAAAAGAAACATATTTACCCAAAAACAAGGGAGGGGAAAGGATTCCTAACTATTTATGAGAAAATGCTTTTGGCTTCGAGTATAAGGAGGTCTCACTCCTGCTATGCTGCATCCTCAAAGCCGTGCTTCCTGCATCACCCATCCTTAGCACAAGTCGATCTGAAGATCCACCCTCTTCTCTCACCCCATCCACACAGATCAGAAGACTAAATCAAAGTCTCTGCCATCCTCATTGCCCTCTTTCTCTATTCCTGATAGTCTCGTGTTGCACTCCCTGTCTCCATGGCCCTTGCTGCTTTTGAATCACATTTCTAGTCCCTGTAGTGCAGAGCCTGTGCTGTCTGGGAACATCTGCCTCACACTGGCACAAACTTCTGTTGTCTGTTAGTTGGCACTCACTGCCTGTGTAAAAGCTCTTACTCCCACCCCATTCACATACCTGCTTGCTTTATTTCCATATATAGCATCACACGCTGGTCCATTTTCGTTTTTTGGCAGGCATATTTAAGCCCAGACTCTCCAGTGCACATATCTAGATTGCTCACTGCAAACAAGACATGAATAGCATATAAGATGTATTTTTAGAGCAATATTTCTAGAAACACCTTCAATTGTCTTGAATTTGTGTAAGTCTAGAAGCTTGTCATAGGAAATCATTATGAGATTGAAGTGTGTCTCATGAGAATCTTAAAGGCTTTGTACAAGACCCAGTACTACTCAATATTTTTAGTACTGTGCTTGAAGCCAGAATAAAACTTGCAGCTCACACAAAGATTGTAGAAAGGCCTGTAGAGACAATGGGGCTGACTTGTGGAGCAGTCTAGAGTGCTGGATAAGTTGGCTTTGTTATACAAAGTTGTATTTAAGTGTAGTCATACAGACACCAAGCTGTGTGGTGCAGTTTACCCACTGGAAGGAAGGGATGCCATCCAGAGGGACCTTGACAGGCTTGAGAGGTGGGCCTGTGCAAGCTTTATGAAGTTCAATGAGGCCAAGAGCAGAGTCCTGCACATGGATCAGGGCAATCCCAAGCACAAATACAGACTGGGCAGAGAACTGATTGAGAGCAGGCCTGTGGAGGAGGTCTTGGAGGTGTAGTTGATGAGAAGCTCACCATAACCTGGCAATGTGTGCTCACAGCCC
>WEIS01021040.1:7255-23504 GCA_013389965.1 Todus mexicanus | reverse complement strand
AAGAGATATAACTGGCTAAATACTGTCATAATTTTTGTTAACACCTTTTGGAGTTCTTTAGAAGTATTTTCTCTATACTGAAAAGTGGTTGGGCCACCTCATGCTTTTCTTCTTCCTGTCAGGTGCAGATAAGCTGGGTTTTTTTTCCCCTGTTTCTGAGTTGTAACGTTTGCTTTATATGAGGTACCTGAGCTGAAAGATCAAAATCGTGTAACGCGAAGGGTAACTTAATAATGCCACAAGGTCTTGGGAAATGAACTAACACATACTCTGCAAACACAAAAAGTTTGTGCTTTAAGTACTTTTCTGTGGTTGTCCGTGGAATTTTTATTTCATCTTAAATATCTAAGTCATTCTGCCTTCCTGTGCCTGCTGTGGAAGTCTGGAAGCAACCTGCTTGCTCAGGCAATGGGAGACAAACAGATCAGATCAAGGGTTTGGAGGTGAATGAGATCATCAGGTGTGTGAATTCATAAAAAGCAACTTAGCCAAGTTTAGAAAATGAGGCAGGAACACCTTATTTTTTCCTAATGCCAGCTATAGTCATTGTGACATCACCTGTGAAGTCTGGCTGTAAACGACCCAGGTTTTTTCCTGTGCCTTTCTGACGTGGAGTGTATTTTGACTTGACTTGTGGTGTCTTTCTGGAGATCCCCTGTTGGGGCGGTGCCCTCGCTCATTACTTTCATTTTACTCATTTTTTTTATTCATAACTATTGGAAGATTCTTACTTCGTTAGCAACATCTTTAGAATTTTATAATGCCCCAAATTGTCCTTATCTCTTAGTGTGATTATTCTGCCCCTTATCACTTAAATAGTCTTCAGGTGGAAAAAAAGCTCACATTTTTGCAGCCTGAGCTGTTCAAATAAGCACAATTAAACTTAACGTTCAACTTCATTTTTGCTTGACCCTCAGGTAAGCCTTTCCCAGGCAATAACTTACCACTCGGAATGTTTTGGGTGAGTTAACAACCCAATTCCTCTTCTCCTTTTTAACACTCTTTCCTCCTTCACAGGTATGATCTACTTTTTCTCTCAGGTGATGTATTATAATGAGTCAAAGTAGAGCAGTTCTCGACTTCTGTGCTTTTAGTGTTGAAGATTGCTTCTCAGATTCCAGCAAGGACTTGTTTTTCTGGAGGTTTCTCAATGCTTTTTTTTCCTCCTGCCTTTCGTAGGTTTCCGCATCTTCTGGCACTGTTGCCCTTTTAAGTGTAATTTGGAGTAAATTTTCAAGGAAAATGTTTGAAACAGTTTAGTTCTTCGCTTTAAAAATAAACTCACTGTGCAGTAACCTGGCTCCAATGGGCCTGGTGAGGACTTCAGAGTTGTTTTCATGCCATGGGGCCTGGGTTCCTTCTACAATGTAAAGATTAATTTGTGTCCCTCAGATGGTCTGGGCTGCATGGCCTGTGAGGAGAGGCTGAAGGAGCTGGGCTCGATCAGCCTGGAGAAGAGAAGCTTCAGAGAGGCACATTTGGAGCTTTGCAAGGTCTGTGAGCAGGTTGTTAAAAAGACAGAGCCAGGATCATCACTGTGCTGTGTATTGGAGGGACAAAAGGTGAGAGGTAGAACAAGATGTTCAGGCTGGATATAGAGACAAGGTTGGTTTGGGGATGTTTTTTCTCCATAAGGTCTGGCAGTAGAAGAGATTACCCTGGGAGGCTGCTCAGCCTCCATCCTTGAAAGCTAATACCGGACTGGATGACCTGATTAACCTGGGCTGACTTCATAGCTGACCTTACTTGGAGCAGGAGGTTGAACTAGAGACCTCCTGTGGCCCCCTCCAGGCTGAATTCCTCTGTCCTCTTGCAGCAGACACAATGGTCCCTGTGCCAGAGGAGAAGAATGGTTTCTTGGCCTTTGTCACTATTCTGCATTAGATCAGTTGGGGCTTTTTTTCCCCCCCCATTTTGTGCAGTTTTACTTTTGTTTTTTCTCTTACGTGGCCTGCAAATGTGGATTCAAAAGGGACTTTTTTTTCCATCTACACACTCAAAAGACCTGTTGGATTTTTCTGTAGTGCGTCATCTCATACTTCAGTGAAGGTGTGAAACTTTGTATTGCAAAAATAACTGCTGGGGACACTAGAGATGCCACCAAGTGCTGTGGCTGCATTGGTATGAAGAGGTAGAGAGGTGAAACAGGGCCGTGTTTTGCCTTGTTCTGGGGGCAGGAAACATGGTTGACATCACAGAGTTTGATACAGCTACAAATGGTCGTGTATCTGAGTGAAAAATCTCACATTAAATAGCATATATGACTTCATGACTTGAAGATAGATATCTCTCTGGGAGTGGTTTCTGCTTCTGTGTTTTGGTTTCCAAGGTTTGGAAAGGTTTAATAATACTGACCTTTTCCTGACAACACACAGGGCATATATTGATAGTTAATCACTCGACAGTCCAGTGTGTTAAAGGAATTTAGCCTGTGAAAACCAGCTCCTGACATTTTTGTAAGTATTCGTGCAGGTTGAAATGTCTGAAACTTAAAATGAACTTCAGGAAGGAGTTTGTGGATTCAGTTGTTGACAGCCTGCTGCTGCTCAGAAGAAACGAGTTCCAGATCTTCAGATTGGGCACTTACCGTCTCTGACAGTAATAACTGAAGGTCTGCTTTCCTTCTTACATGCTTGGGCTTTCTCAGAACAACCTTATGGGGACTGACTTGGTTAAAAAATTGACTTTTTTTTTTTTGCATCTCCAGCTCTTTATTTTGCCTTGGTCCTTTCTGCTTGTCTGGAGAATAACCAAGTCTGTTCTGTGATGTTTAAAAACTCTGTGCTGTATCTTTTCCGTCTCTCAGGTGAAGATCATCTCTGTTCTTTTACATGTATTGTACCTGAAGCTTGAAGGTTGGGGGTTTTTTTCCTTCCTTTATCCTGCTTTATTTTCTCTTGAATTGATGACAATTCTGTGGACCTGACAGATCCACTTTCCTGTAGGTCTTCCTTTAGACATCTTGGTGGAAGGGCAGCATGCTCACTTGACTGCCCACCTCTGATCTTGGCTAGTATGAACAACAGCGTGATTCTCATTTTGGGGTCTCAATAAGCTGCCATGCTCAGCACACGTGGAAGAGCCCCGGCTACCACCTAACAGATGCATTTGTGTTCTACGAAAATCAAACCTGTTGTGGTGGTTCTTCAGCTGATAGGAAAACATGGTTTGTGTAGGTGCTTTTGTAGAAGAAACATCAAATGCTAGAGAGCTCTTTTATCTTGTTTATAAATGCTTTCAAAAAACATAACCAGGAGTCAGAACTAAAAGCTGAAGCCAGAGAGTTGAGTGGGAAATTTGGCACTGATTTTTTTTTACTAAGTGAGGTAATGCATGATTGAGAACAATAATGTGTTGCTTTTAATGTCTTCAATAATTGATGATTTTGAAAATGCTTCCCCAAAACAATAAGGCTCAGAAACCTAGGCAGTGTTTAACAAAGATGGTTAGTCGACATCTAGTCATCCCTTCTTGTCTCGGGCTAGAATTAGGGGAAGCATTTCCAGCATTGTGGTCTTGCTGCAGGCTTTAGAAAGGAGGTGGTGAACACTTGCCTGCCTGAGCCCTGGGGTAGTTGGGAGCTGCGAGTGCCGCTGTCTCCTTGTGCCACCGTGTCAGTTGATCTCACAGCCTGGAAGAGTAGCTGAGATTAGTGGATCCTGAGTCCTGGAGGCCTGTGTGCCTGCAGTGGGGAGAAAATCTTCTGTGTTACACAAGGGTGTGGAGAATTTGTTGGGATCCCCGCAACACAAGGGTGTTACCTTTTCTACTTTGACTAATGGAACTGAACCATAGACTCACAGAATGTCAGGTTGGAAGGGACCTCAAGGATCATCTAGTCCAACCCTTTAAGGTAAAGAACTACAGTTTAAATGAGCTGGCCCAGCAACCTGCCAAGCTGAGCCTTCAAACTGTGCCATGTAGGGGACTCCACCGCTTCCCTTGGGAGATTATTCCAATGGCTGATTGCTCTCATGGTGAAAAATTTCCCTCTGGAGTCCAATTAGAATCTCCCCAGGAGTAACTTGTACCCATTATCCCTTCTTCTGGTCACGGTTTGTTTACAAACTTATTTTCCCAGTCTCATTTGCTGTAACTGGACATGACCTTGAATGTTTGATTATTTTTTTAAAAGAATATTTATTTTTTATTCCATGTCCTTCTTCAGTTCTCCCATCCATTTTTACTTCTTTTTTTTCCTGTGAGCTTTCTGCTGTTCCTGGCATCCCTGTTCTTTTTTGAGTACCCTGTTTTCCATCGCCAAACTCCATCTCCTCTTTTGCCCTGTTCCTTTGTGTCAGCTTCTTTGGCTCCCCATTCTAGTCTTTCACCAGCCATCCCATGTTTCCTCTGCGCTTTGGATCTACTTTTTTAAATTGTTTGCCACCTTCTCTTTCACTACCTCAGTCCTTCATCAATCACTAAATAGACAAGTAGCTCTTTCCTGTTGGGTCCTCTCTGGCAGAAACTGCAATTTGGTCCAGGAGTTGATTGGGTAACACAAAACATTTAAGAAAGTGCCGCTTTTGGGGCAGATCTCCAAAAGGGAAGGACACTAATACAGCATTTTATTGACTGGCTTGGCAGTCTTGGCCAGAAGTAGCTTGGTAGAATGTACGCTGCTTGTTGCTGTCATTATAGCATTAATAAATACTACAGTAAACCAAACATGGTACAGAGAAAAGAGCGTTCACTTTGAAGTCAAGGGTTAAAAGCTTGGACCTTCCAGGAGTGGAGCCTCTCATGGGCGGTGACACTGAGGCCAAGAGGATCAGAAGGGATCTTTGCCTTCTTTCAACAAACTGAGTTTTGAGACAGGTACCGCGGTTAAGTCTTTGTTGATGACCTTTATTAGTAGATGACTTTTCGCTTTGTAGATAGATTGTCTGCGTTGCTCTCATCAATAAGCACTCTAAAAGATTCAGCAGCATTGGATGGATGGAAGAACTTAGAAAATAAAGGAAAAAGAGCAAGAAAAATGCTTTAGTAAGGAACTTTATTTCATGATTAATTTTCCCTTTTGTAGAACTAGTCATGCCAGTCTTGCAAAATCTCTCCTGCAGTGGTTTTGCTGCTTTTTCCCTCTGAGTTAGACCCACGAAAGAGTAGAAGGAGGTTTTTCCACTCTGACAAATAAATGCACGGAGTTCTTGGAATCATTTTTGGTCATTTTTATGTGTTTGTCAGGTAAAGCTTCACTTTTTCAGCTAAACTGATGTACACATGTACGATCTTATCCCTTTTTCCTTGTATGCTGACCAAAGTGCTTTGCTGATGCTGTAGTCGATTTATGGAGGATTTTGTGACATTGTCTTGTTGGCGTTTTTTAGACACAAGGTAATTCTTCTCGATGGCTTTATGTTCTTTACCCTTCGAAGTTCTAGAAACTTAAAAAAAAGGAATTTTCTTCAGGTCTGGTCTTGTTTGTAAAATTAAATAATTGCAAAGGTGGAACTTTTGCAAAGGAACTACCCTAAATTCAGCTTTCTTTGCATCCTGTTTCACAGCAGCCTCACTCACTTGTCTTTAACCCTCCAGCTGAGCATGAGGATCGCTGACTGTGTGCTGTGTGTGCAGCTTCTCCTATGCTGCTTCTCTTCAAATACAACCCACGCACAAGGTCTATCAAGTCTATTAAACTCTCAGGAAATCTGACTTCTGCTTTATTCCCCCCACTCCCTTTTCTGATTTGATCAGTAAGGACTTTGAGGTAGTTTTGAGGTCATTAAGGACAAGGCAAACCACACGCGGATTCTAGAAATTCATTATTATGTTCTTGAAGACTAAATCTTGATGCTCTTATCTGGAACAGCGTCCTGCTAGTATTTGAATCAGAACTTGACGAAGAAAGCAAACGTACTCTTAAATTATGCAGAAAAGACTGGTCCCCTTCTACTGATACACATGAAATATTTCGCTTAAATTGAAGACTGGCAAATGTTGAAGATTTGGGACCTTTTTAAAGGTGTCAATGATAACAAAATACAAGTGTCAATACAAAATCAAGAGTCAGAATTGGGTGACCTTTGAGAGAGGAAGGGGTACGTGGGTGTGTACAGCAAAACTGCCTTTGCATTAGCTATTAACTACTATGGGGAAGGAAAAGCCTTTGCCTTCAAAAGTTACCTTATGTGTTCCGAAAGTAAAGTACCGCAGCAATGGACCTCTTCCTCCTGAGGTCCTGAAGTACGGTTTGAAATGGAGAGATCTGGAGAGAAAAGACAAATAGTTTTCAGATATCAGTTGTATTGTTTTTTAAAACACTCCTTTTTCCTTTGGCAGATCAAGTCTTTATAATCACATGTCACTAGAAACCAGAGGAAGCGATTTGTGTAACAGATGTATCAGCTTTAGGGATTCATTGTTGGTAAAAGCACTGTGGAATATAACTTCTTCGTATTAGTCAATAATGAACGTGGCTGGAAAAAAAACCCCAATTATTTCTCTTTTTACAGAAAAACCTGCCATTGCTCCACCTGTCTTTGTATTTCAGAAGGATAAAGCACAGAAGGTAAGATATTGATCTATTTTTTTAATTTCTTTTATTCTATAGCCCTGACTGGTTCCATGGTGAGCAGCTGTTTGTGTTGTTCTGGAGCTGAGGATAGATAATAGAGTGTGAACATTAGTAGTGGGCATAGGGTGAAGAGGTACTAGAGGGCTAAAAGTAGGAAAATGTGTGATGGTGGCATGGAATGGGTAGCTCTTTAGACAGAAGATTGACTAAATCTGGGAGAAAAAGTGTTTTCAAAGCTGTTTCTTGAAAGCAACAGGAGGCAAAGGAGTGCTGCTGGTTGCAGCTGCATGGGAAAACCATAACATTTCTTTTTGTGATAAAGACAAAGGAAACCACAGTCTAGATTGTTGTTTGTCACGTCAGCGTATTTAAATGTATCTCCCATCTTTGATTAGCAAGCTGTGAAGTGTCTAATTACCTTGGGAAATGGTAATCGTGTTCCCTTCTCTGTCCCTCTGCCCTGCCGTGTTCCCGTCCCTGCTTTCGGGCTTGTGGGAGCAGTTACACAATGGTCAGGTGGAGCTGCTGGAAGGCTCCATGGGGGAGCTCATGGTGAACCAGGAGGTTGATACAGCTCATCCTGTGGCTGCAGGAGGAGTGGAGCTCAGGAGAGAAATGAGTAGGACCTTCCCTTGAGCAGACATTGCTATTAAACCGGGATAGATGTAATGGAAAACTGTGGCCCTGTGGACTCAGTGCAGTGGAGTTTGCTTTCCTTTCTGCTTTGGAAGCAACACAAAATGTTACAGATGAGTAGTTTCCCTTTTTTTCCCCTCTCCAAACAGTAAGCCTTCCAGTTTTTTATATTGTAAAAATATTTGCAGTAAAAGAAATTGATAAGAATCTTGACCTATTGTGGTATTTAATTTTGCCTGGTTCATAGTCAAAGCTGTTAAAGTTTGGGAAGAAAAATATAATGAAGGTTACGCTGGTGGGAAGCGAGAGAAACGTACTCATGTACACATGATTCACTTCTTGTTGAATCACTGGATTGTTACTCTATCTGCACAATCAGAAAATCATCTCAAATGTTTGAATAGAAATACTGAACCGTTGTGCAGTTGGTAGCTTTTCTTTGGTTTGGAACCAGTACCAGATTCAAACTTTCTCACGGGTTTCGTAGGCATATTCCTCAGCAGGAGCTTGAAATCTGTTGTCAGCTTGGAAAGGATTTCCATCTGCCATTCGTCTAATATTAGCTAATCAAATTAAATGTATCTCAGTAAATACTTTTGGCATGTTCCTTCTAATTACATTTTTTACAGTGATGGTTTAACGTGTACTTTGGAACAAAGGGAGTGCTGGTGTTTGTGCTGTCAGCTTGGATCACTAGGAAACGTCTCCCAGTCACCCGCTGTTAGACTGTTCCTCACGTCCCTTTTCTTCGAGGTGTCTCAGACTTTTCTTCGAGGTGTCTCGCTGGGTGGTGCTGCCATGGTTAGTCTGGAAGCAGCAATTGTAGCAATGTGCAACCCAGCAGAGCAACGTGGACCTGTCTTGTCTTTACTGGTCTGGCCTTTCAGTGTTTAGCTGGTGGGTCTTGTGCTCTCCAGTTCCTTTATGTTGTACTTCCAGTGACCTGCACACAGTCCTGCCCTCACTGTTAACCTCCGCAAGCTCCTCTGTTGGGCTGTGGCATAGATCTGTGTCACTCTGGTGTGCCTCAAGAAAATATTCATTAAAAAATCTTAATTAAAGGCTTCTTGGGCTGGCAGAGATCATCCAGGGAGAGGGAGCTGTGGTTTAGTCTTGCCAAGTGCCTGTGAGGATGCTGAGGACTATGGTGATGCTGAGCAGGGAGCTGTGTGCAGGACAGGCTCTGCTGGGTGGAGGGACTGTGTGTGTTGAAGTCTGTGGGTGAGCCAAGCATCTTGAAAGAACAGGGGTTAGAAATGAGTTAGAAATTAATCTAGATCTGAAGTGGTGTAGGTGCTTGAGAGGGGGCTAGTCATGGCCAGTAGGGATGTGGAACTGGTCTGGCTTGGCTGGGCAACAAGGGCTTGTTCTTGGAGCGCATCACGAAGAATCTACCAGTGGTGTCACTTGATTGCCAGTTTCCCAAGTGTAGTACATCTAGTAACAAACATCAATGCTGATGTTAAACTGTGTAATGTGTGGAAATGTACAGTTTTCATTAAAAAGGGGGATGGTTAGTAATCATTTTGGTTTTCTGTTGTGTGTATTTGAGACTGGAGAAAGAGATGTGTCAGTGCTGTGCTCCTTGTCATTTTATTAACTAAAAGGGCCGAAACCTGCATGTTGCTTTTGCCAGTAGCTGCATTTTGTGGTGTTGATACAACAGTAATTGAGTCAGAATATGGTGCTGTCAGCCCGAAGTCACAGCCGCTTCCTACTAGCTGCATGTATCAGAACCTTGCACCAGGCCAGCCAAGTGTTCCTTTAATCAACTCAAGAAGAGGTGACTGGGATTACATGCTGCTCAGACCTTTCACTGTATTTTTGGAAAGCTTGGCGTTAACAGTTACCGGTTAACTCATTCCTGTTGCCATACAAGGTGCCTGGTTAAGTGCAGCGCTTGCCACAAAAGATTATCCTTATTAAAGTGAGCAAGGGAAATCCATTAACAGAAGAGTTTTTCCCTGAGCGATGTTTTGAAGAAAATGCAAAAGCAGCTTTCAAAACACTCGACAAACACCACGCTTCTAAAATACGTCATTTCTTTATCTTAATTGCAATTTTAATTTAGTTAAATGTCTGTCTGGAGTGAAGTTGGATTTCTTTTGGAGCTGGGAAGTGGTGATGGAGGGTTTTCTGTGCCAGCACAGCGTCCTGACAGACAGCCGAGAGCGAGGAGAGGCGTTGCAGTGTGCCTGCAGTTACCTGGCCACGATGACTGTTGGGGTGTGTTTGCCTTGTGCTCCTCTGCACCAAATGGGACACCCTGAGCAGCATTACTGCAGTGTCTATAGGCCTGCTCAGGATCAGGGCTGGATTGATACCGTTCAGCAATCTTAACTGATTTACTTCTGAGGCTACCATTGTCTGCTATTAAATTAAAGACCATGATTTTTCTAGAAATCTCTAGTTTGTGCTTATAAGGTGTCAGGCAGCTGTTTCTCCAGTAGAAGTTGGAAAATACTTACCATGCTGTAGGACAGAATGCATAGTGGTCTGGAAACTCATTTTTTTAACTGGTTGTTCCAGCTGAGGTTGTACATAGCTTAGCAAAACATCAGAACCTGCAGATTATTGTGTTCGTTTAGAGGGAACGAAAAGTGCACGGTGTTCAGAATGATGCCTCCTAATTTTACTCTCAGTAAGGAGGTTCTGATTGTTTTGTTTTGTAGCTAAAAAGATGGGATGAGTCTGTTCTGATTTTCCTGATAGATCTCAATTCATGGTGGATGTAAAACTGCCTGTTTCACATTTGTTGAGTGAGTCTCCGTTTTCATATATCTAACTCAACTATTTTTTACAATGTGCCAAGTCAGGCTAGTTCTTGCAAATATCTGAATGATAGTATCCAAATATCTTCCTTGTTTATACGCTGCTCTTCATTTTCCTGACAAGTGGAGCTTCTAGTGCTGACACCAGTTGGAAAATTGCATCAGCTCGGCAAGACTCATAGCTGTTAAGATCTGAAAG
Source organism: Todus mexicanus (assembly GCA_013389965.1). Classification (NCBI taxonomy): domain Eukaryota; kingdom Metazoa; phylum Chordata; class Aves; order Coraciiformes; family Todidae; genus Todus; species Todus mexicanus. Next base: position 13,381 of record WEIS01021040.1, on the reverse strand, counting down.
TCTGTGAAGTCCTAACCTCACTGTGTTGAGCATAGAATGTTACTGTTGCTCCGTTACCTACCCTGATGACTTAGATGACCTTTACTATGCTGGATGATCTTGGAGGTCTTTTCCAACCTAGATGATTCTATCATTTTCATAGCACTTCTTGAATTAAAGATTTCAATTGAGAGTTACAACTTTTTCTCAGCTTAATTTTTCTCGCTTGTTGAATTTGTGTTTCTGCTCTGAAGCTCATTTTAACTTATGCCATCAAACCGTTTCATGATAATTTCTGGCCACAGGTTACTTGAAGTCATTTCATGAAGTTAACTTTTAACGTGCATTTCTGAGGTCAAAGTGTTCTGAAGTCTTTTTGCATTTACACATTTTTAAGTAGATGTAATAGCTCAAACTGGTTTAGCCAGCCATGTTCTCAAGATACAGCTTGTCCAAAACTGATTTAAAGCAGCATCCTTTGCTCTGCAAGCGTGAGCTGTGATTGTCTTCCAGTTGTTACTGATTCTTGCAATACTAGGATCGTCCTGACTCCCTAGTCCTGAGTACTACAAAAGGTAGATCCTCAAGATTTCAAAAATGTTTCCCTGTTATGTAGCTTGCATCTTGTCCTCTTCCTTCCACCAGCCTGGGCTGGAGGTAGAATGTGGAAAAGAACGCTTTATTTCGAGCTCGTTATATAAGTGCTTTTGGTGGGTGCACTGCTTTACGTAGGTGAATTGGTTGTGGTGACTTTTGAAAGATGGCTCTGAAGGAAAAGAAGTTACGTGATATTTGGGTCACGTCCCATACATGAGTGGTGCTGCAAAGTGATGGAGAGCAGGATCGCAAGTTCAGAATAGAGAAAGTTCTATTAGACAATATAGAAAGTAAGGATCGGTTGAAGTCCTCATCTGACGTGGTCATGACTGGTCTCTAGTCATAGCTGGAGAACTCTGGGCCCTCAAGACTGAAAAGCTGCTGTTTGTTTTGAGGTTGCTGTTTGCTCTGTTTTGCACAGACCTGGGCAATGGTGAGCATTTTTAGTCTCTCCATTCTACTGCTTTGGGAGAGCAAGCCAAGGCTGTGTGCTTCTGAGTGACATCTTTGTTTGACTGCTTGAGTCTCCAGATACTTCACCATAAGACAGCAGGAGGCTTGACCCGCAGATTGCAGCTGGGAGAATGTCCTTGGCCTGTATATTATCCATGGGTTGCAGTTTAGTCCTTCATCATGATACAGTTGTTCAGGCTCAAAGCGTGAACATTTTCCTTCCTCAGACGTGAGCAGAATATGCTAATGTGTAATTTTTATTCTACAAGTGAGGACCTGCAGCATTAAACGATCTCAAGAAGCATAAAGAGTCTGTGGTAGAAGTTCAGCAGATACCAAATCCTGTCAGTATGCACAAGCTATCCTGTCGCCCTCCTCCTTGAAATCAGTATGCAAACTTTAATTTACAGATGAAAACATTGGCATTGCTTTTCTGATAATTCAGTCACGTGAATGTGAAAGGATGTGTCTTGTGTGAACATTATAGTAACGAATTTCTTGTGATCAACCTCATCTCCCTCAAATATGATCTGAAGTGTCAATTTAATTATTTTGTCTGAATTTGGGGCTAAAAGCGCTTAGCTGTCGTTTAGACCTTGAGAGAAGGAGTTAAACCCCAAGAACCCCGTGGCTGGCCAGATACTTTTTGGTTGGGAACACTGACACTTCTAACAAACTTTCCAAAAAGTGCCCCTGCTCCAGCAGATGCTTTTTGTGGGGAGGGGAAGCGAATCCCATCAGCAGGCTGTGTTCCGGGTTGATGTGTGTTTTGACGGCTGTCTCAGCAGGAAGCAATCCCTTCTGTCCTACTGTCAGCACTGGGGAATTTCAAAAGGGATTAGCAGATCATCTCGCTGGGGCAACTGCTCTCTCCTCTTGCAGCCTTGCATTGAAGGGACGTTGTCTTTTCTGCTCCCAGTCCCCTGCAGAGCAAAATGGTTTGTCGGATTCAGGCGAGGACCCCCAGGGAGAGGTTGAGCCCCTCCACCATGATCTGGGTCACACAGAATCAGTTGGCGAGCGCGACTCTGAGCACTCTGCTCCCGCTGTTGCCTCAGTCTGTGCTACCCTGAGTCCCGCTTCTGAAGCCCAGCATGCTCCTATTCAACACGAACTGGCAGGGGTAAGTGTGAATCTACCAAGTACTTCTGCTGCTGAGGGGATTCAGGAAACCAGTCCCTTACACTAAGAGGAATCTTACTGGTAACTTGAGGTAGTGCAACTCATGGTCTGTCTGGTTCTTTGATCTCAGGTGTTAGTCCCCTCAAAGCCATTGTTCTAATTAGTAGAAATTAGATTTGTTTGGGACTTCCTAGTGGGTGTAACTCCAAAAGACACATCAAGCATTAATTTAGAAATTTAGGGTGTAAACTGTGTATTGGGTAAGGTTAAAGAGCTCTTCTAAAGCAGTGAGAAAGTGGGTGGATATGAGGGATTTGCTTCAAGCAGTTCCAGCAGGATTGTTTATTCCCTCTGGCAAAATGTTGTGTTTCCACTGGATGTAAACAAGAGCTCCTCATGCCAGCCTCTAATGTACTTCACAGATTAAAAACGGCAAGAAGGTTGCTAAAGCAGAATTACTTGAGGGAAGAAAAACTGAAACAGTAACTTGCTGTAGGAGCTGTCAGTGCTGTGACCTTCAGATTTAACTGTGTCCAGTTCTGGGCTCCCCAGTTCAAGAGGGACAGGGAAATACTGGAGAGAGTCCAATGGAGGCTGCGAGGAGGATGAAGGGACTGGAGCATCTGTCTGATGAGAAAAGGCTGAGAGAACTGGGGCTGTTTAGTCTGGAGGAAAGAAGACAGAGGGGATCTTATGAATGTTTACAAATAACGGAGTGGGTGGGTGTCAAGTAGAAGGGGCCGGTCTCTTTTCAGTGGTTCCCAGTGATAGGATGAGGGGCAACAGACACCAACTGGAACCCAGGGAGTTCTACCTCCACATGAGGAAAAACTTTTTTACTGTGAGGGTTTTGGAGCCTGGCCCAGGCTGCCCAGAGAGGTTGTGGAGTCTCCTTCTCTGGAGATTTTCAAGACTCACCTGGATGTGCTCCTGTGTGGCCTGTCCTAGGTGATCCTGCTTTGGTTGGGGAGTGGGACTTGATGATCTCCAGAGGTCCCTTCCAGCCCCTACCATTTCATGTTTTTTCTCTTGGTGGTGCAGCAGAATATTTTTTGAAAGATGAGGTGATTAAATGGCTGCTACCGTGCAGCCTTTCAGAGCACGTTAAAGTGTTCTGCGTCCTTCCGGGTGGTGGACCACGTTTCCTTGGTGGGAGTGTCACTTCTCATTGTGACCACACACACAAGGTGTGCGTACTCTGTGGTAGGTCTCTGCCTCTTAAAGCTGCTCCACATGATACCTGCATCCCTTTCCTGCCCTAGTGTGTTGGGTTTTTTCCCAAGAATGGGCCATTTCAAGTAAACCCAGTGCAAAATGAATGATCGGAAGGTACGAAGAGCTGTAGGTTAAGCTCCTTTTGGTATCCTAACTCTTGCATGATGACTTGCTGCAGAAATCGTTGTATTTCATGTAATCTTCCCAGGACCTTGGAAACATGGATGAGGTCTGAAGAAGAGACATTGAGTATTTCCTTTTTACTGGGCATTTTTTGTTTCACCTAATTACATAGACTTTTTTGTTTGTTTGTTTTTGCTCCCTTTCCCCCCTGTTTCTGCTGGTTATTGTGAATAAACCAACCCTGACATGTTTGTGAAATTTATGTTGGTATCTGTTAGTTTGTTGTGAGAACTGTGTGAGGAAATGGGACTGTCAAGAAGCAGTGTTTGTAATTTAGTATGGGATGGTTCGTTACTTTCATTTGCACTTTTAAAAAGCCGCTGGTAGCCTTTAGAAAAGTCATTTGGTTAATTAGAAAGGGGTCAGAATTGCAGGAGCCTCTGTTTAGAAATAATTGTAACTTTGCTGTAGCTGGATTTCCAAAAGTAGGGGGAGGAGGGAGGGAGAGGTTGCTTTTGGTGTTAGGTGAGGAGTGAATTGTAGGTTGGATTTTGCTGTTCCTGCTTCAGACGTTCAGCCTGTAACTTCAGAGAACTGAATGGAGAGAAATTGAATCACTTTAATGGTTCCTTCCAGGACGAGGAGGTGGTGGTCCTGGCTTTCATTTCTGGCGTGCACAGCGTGTGTTGCTGCAAAGCACAGGTTGAGTAGCCTGGAAAGAGAGGTCCAAAGTGGAAAGGCTGGACTGCTGTTAATTGTCACTAATGGTAATCTGATGGGTTTTTCTAGTCTACCAAGTTAACTATTTCTCATACAAATATTCTGTTTTTGTCTGGTCTTCCCAGCTTCTCTCGAATAAGCAACACTGGGGAGCAACTTCTGGCTGCAGCGATAACTTAGTTTAGAATACGGCTTCATGAGCAAATGAAGCTTCTGCTCCTAGAGTATATCTGTGTTCCCCTCTCCTCCCCTGCCGTGTCTCTTCACCTCTGTCAGGGTTGGCCAAAGATGCTGAGAGGTGGGATGGAGACCTCAGCTCTGCATTCCTCTGCGGTCTGTGGGTAGAAGTAGACCAGAGAGGAGAGAGAACATTTCGCTGCCTCAAGCCCTGCATTTCTCACTCTCCACATTGTTTGTCATCTAGGTGGGATCTGGGGGAAATCAGGCTTTGTTTGACCGTGTGCATACAGCTTTATTTTCTTGAAAGCCTTTCTTGTAATGATGAAATATTTAGGAATATTTTTCAATATGTACACAAGTGAATTGATCATTCGTGGAAGCATTATTACAGTGAAAAAACTATCCCACATTGGGGAGACCTGATGAGTGGAAGGAATATGGAATCACAGAATGGTTTGGCCTGAAAGGGACTTCCAAGATCATCTAGTTCAACCCCCCTGCCATGGGCAGGGACACCAACCACTAGACCATCCAGCCTGGCCTTGAACACTTCCCGGGATGGAGCTTCCCTGGGCAACCTGGGCCAGTGTCTCACCACCCGCACTGGAAAGAATTTCTTCCTAATATCTAGTCTAAATCTCCCTCCTTCCAGTTTGAAGCCACCACCTCTCATTCTGTCAAGTACAAGCCCTTGTAAAAATGTCCCTCCCCTAGCGCTGGAGGGCAGAGAGTGAATAAAAGTAATGAAACCATGTGGTGTGTGGCTTTTACTGGATGCTGAGTAAAGCAAAACAAAAAAACACGAAGCCTGACAAACAATTCCCAGTGGTGTTGGTAACTCTATGATGGAGTAACTTGTGCATGTTCACATGCACGTGTAATTTGTGAACAGAAAATCGAACCTGGATATCTTAAATGCTCCGTCCGGAGTTTCAGTGCTGAGATGGACATAAACAAGGGGGTTTTGCCCTGTCTGTGCTTGAGGATCAACCTAAGAGATTATGACTTTCTTTTTTCCCTGGCCTTTAGATTCCTGAGTTTAAATCTGCTTTTGCATTTAAATCTCTGAATGGGAGGGGGATGGGCTCTTCTCTCAGGCAATTTATGACAGGATGAGAGGACACGGCCTGAAGCTGCACCAGGGGAGGTTTAGGTTGGATATTCGGAGTTATTAGGAGTTACTTGCAAGGTCTGTCCCAACTTTGCCAAGCAATAATTGACAGTACGAGCAGCGTGTGAGCGGGTAAGGCTGGGCAGTAGTGTACCAAATGATGTAGATATTTAGATGCCTACGCAGGAAAAAATACATTTGTGGGAAAGGGAATTTGTTTTAAATTCTACGCAGCATCTGTTCTGCCTGGGGTTGGCAATGTCGGTAACATCTGTACCACTCATCATGTGGACTCTTGCGTAGCTGTAATCTCCTAAAACTCTTGTACTGGGAAGCATGGAAATAATTCACTGTGGGTACTTGACTCTACTCTGTCTTCAGGAGGCAACAGAGCTGGGTTTGGCTATCAATGCTCCTTGCCCACCGGATCTAGTGGCGATATATTTAGCTGTGCTTGCATCAGTTCATGACATGACGATGATGTGATCATGATCATTTCCAGCTCATGCTCTGCAGGTTTGACTTTTTGCCTGTGTTGAGAATACAGGATGTGTTTGTTAGTAGCAACATAAGAATTTTTTTGAAGTTCGGGGGGAAGTCTCTCGTTGGTTTTTAAGGATTTTTGC